>OY283146.1:43557085-43581978 GCA_958299785.1 Medicago lupulina | reverse complement strand
ATGAGAGAAGAACTCAATTCGCGTTTATGTATATTGTTGTTATTATTTTTCTTCATGTCTTCATCTCTATTTATAGAGAGTTTGAGAGACGTTGGAAAACTGCCAGCTCATCACTTTTTCTTTACCGAAGCTGATTTGACACCTTTGATCCTTTGCTTGATTTGAGGCTTGTACAATGAAATCAAATTCAAATCCATTCCAGCAAATATGGAAAAGTTTCTGCTTTAGTTACTGTTATTCTTGTCGTGTATAGAAGACACTGTGCAGAGTTGGTGGTTGCAGGAACAGGCGTAGGCATAGTGGTTGTACTTTTCGTACATTGTACTTTGTCAACGCTTCTCAGTGTCTGAAGAATCTTTGCTTCTGATAAATCTGCCTCTGGATACTATTTGCTTCTGATGAGTCTGCCTCTGATGAACTTGCTTCTGATGACGTCATCTTCAGAAGCTCTTTCTTCAGACGCAATCTGACTCTGATTTTCCAGGAGCGCTTTCATTCAGATGTTCTTCAAGCTTCAGTCTAAATTTCCTTTGCTCTTTAATTTATTCAATTAGAACCTCTTGTAAATAAAACTTTGATAATAGTCTTGTACACTTGAATAAATGTTTAGCATATCCAATTTATAATTTTTAATACCTTGTTATCATCAAAACTCAAGTGGTATACTTGTGAAACACCCTTTGTTCCAACAATCTCCCCCTTTTTGATGATGACAAACATAAGTATTTAAAAAGATCAATTGTTGTTAACTTAATTAACAAGTTGACTCTTAAAGATTTTGAGTTTTGTAAGCTCAGACTCCCCCTGAGTCTGATATTCTTTAAGGTGAGGTTTGTAAGCTCCCCCTAAGTCCTATCCAGGTTAATTAAGTTCATTTTAAGCTTAATAAAAAAATCATAAATTTCAGATGAGATAAAAATGGGTTCTCAAATAAAATTTGTTAAGATAAATTTTATTTCATTCTTTTATTTCATTCTTGGGCTCAGCTTCTGTTAAAAACTTTCTATTACTCCCCCTTTTGTCATCTATTAAAAAGATCAAAAAGAAATAAAAAACATGTAGAAAACAAAAGTGAAGAATTAGAAACTTTTATATAAGAGATAGTCAGAAAAGTACAGAGTATCAATGCATTGAAAGCAAGCAATTAAAACATGTGACAAGAAAACAAAACAAGGTGTGCAACTAAGGGTTGGGTTGGGGTTGTTGCTGTTGCTGTTGGACAAGAGCCATCAGACGCTTGATGTCTTCAGACTGCTTCCTAATAGTTTCTTCCAGAGCCAATTGTCTCTGAAGAAGGTGATCTTCCCTAGACTTAGCTTCTTCTTGCTGCTTCAGCACCTTTTGCTTCAGCATCTTGAAGACCTTGGAGTCCCTTGTTACATACTCAGACTCAGCGTAGAACGGAGCATTAGCCAGATACAGAGGCTTGGTCTGGAGTTGAGAAGAAGAGTGGGATTCTCGCAAACGTCGTGTCATGGCGCGAGCTTGAATATCACAACACTTCTGGGCAACACCATCAAAGAAATTCAATGCCCTAATCGTGAGATTACACCAGCTTTCTTGATAAACAAATGGTAGAAATGGAGTGTTCCTTAGAAGCACCAAACTCTGCATTTCATCATTAAGAGCTACCAGACGCTCATCCAGGTATTCAGAATCCAAAGTGTTTATGTGAGGTTGGTCAGACATTTGGATTGGTGAAGAGGATGTGGATTGGTTAGAATCAGAGGTATGGGTTTGTTTTGGTTCAGAAGGTGGAACAGACACAGTGGGTTCAGACTCTGTCACTGGGACAGACTCTGTAGCCACAGTCTTTATAACAGATTCTGGAATGGTTTCATCTGGTGGTTTGTTGACAGTGGTATGTTGTTGTTGTTGGTATTCAGGAAGTTCTCCTGAATAATGTTTTTCAAGGTTGGATAGATCATCCTGTTCAGTGGGTTTGTTTTGTGGTGAAGAGGGTGGTTGTTGTTGGTTGTTTGTTGGTGGATTTTCAGTGACCACTTGCTCTTCAGCAGTAGCTATTAAATCAACAGCTTGTGGACTGTCTGGGTTTGTGGTTGAGGAGGGTGGAATAGAAGCATCAGAAGCAAGCATATTTAGTGGTTTGATAACAGGTGGTTGGAAGGGATGGTTGGCAGGTAGCCTTTTACAGATACCTATCCTCCTTTCACCTAGCTCCCATATTGTTTTGTAAATATCATCTGAGACTTCTTTGTAGGGTTTGGGTTTAGGAGAAGGTTTGGATTTTGTAGTGGTTGTTTTAGTTCTAAGGGTCTGTTTGGCCTTAGGAACAGGTTTGGATATCTTGAATTTCTGACTTAGAGGTGCATCATCTAAGTCAGAGTCTGTAGAAGATGAAGTAGAAGTAGCAGGTGGAGGAATTGGATTCTGAGTTACCTTAGATATTTTGGGGGCATCTGAGGTAGCAGCCTCTGAAGCTGTAACACCCCGTTTTCCCAACATAAAAGTTTCTCAAAATAATAATCAGAGTTTCACAACTTAAACGGAATGCTACATTTCTTAAAAATCACAATGGAATAAATAATAATTTATCCTTCAAAATATTTCAATAAAATCTTAAATCACTTCGCAGCGGAATTTATTTCAAAAATCTTAAAAACAACTTTGGCAGGAAGGCCTCAACGTAAAATCTCGACAAATTCTTAAATATCATGTTCATAAAATCTCATAGTTAAATACGTAAAGAATAGAAAACATAAGCGAAGTTCCCCATCCCGTTACGTATTAGAGCACCTAGACACGTGAGGAGTCCACTCACATCAACAGCTAGTCCTGGAAATCTGCACTTGCCCACAAGGCGACAATTCCAACAGAAGGGGTGAGATTTCACAAACATTAAACTTAACCATATAATTCATCAATTTACAACTAAAAACTTAAAACATCAACTAATCACATAATCTTCAACAAGTACAATCATAAAGCAACTCATCATAGTTCATCATATTCATCAACAGATATAATCTCAAACAACTCATCATAATCATGTATAGAAACATCATCAAAATTCATCATATAGAAAACATCATCAAAATTCATCATATAGGAAACATCATCGCATCATCAAGTTCATCATGTTAAACAACAAATGCATTAATAATTATTTCATCAAAACTCCTCTTCAACAACTCAACATCTTAGACAACTTAGACAACTCGACACGACTATGCAACTTCTTAACATCTTGACATCTTAACAACTTATATGCATGTGGTACCATCCAGGGCATAAGCCCCCATCGCTAAAGGTCAAATAGGACCTGTCAGGCATTAAGTGCTAAAGGTCAAATAGGACCTGCCAGGCATTAAGCCCCCATCGCTAAAGGTCAAATAAGACCTGTCAGGCATTAAGCCCCCATCGCTGACTATGCTATGCAACAACACGACTCAATGCAACGACACGACTCAATGCAACGACACGCCTCAAATACAACGACACCATCTCAATATCACAACAACAACTTCATAATTCAATATTAAATCAACCATAATAGATTCATTAATCATAAACAACTTCATCATATAACTCATGCACAATCAATTAAAGAAAGAATTGCATATCAAATTACAAGTACTGAAACGATAATTCAATTACCAGCAAATCACATATTCATATCAAAACTCAAATCATAATCAAAACAATTCAAAACAGCACAAGTAAACAACTTAGAAAATCTGGAACAGCCTAATCTCATGGTTCTAACCTTAAAACTAATTCTGATTATCATCTTATGAATTATCTAAGGTCTGTGCATCAATTTTGCATCACTTCACCGTTAAACATCAATAAACCATTAAATTCTCTCATAACCCTAATTCTCAAAAACTCTCAAAACTAATCCCTAACATGTTAGATGTAATTTCAGAGATCATACACTTAATTTTAATGAGAGTTAGTCTCACCCTTACCTTAATTCAGATGAAAAAAGCTTACGGAAGAAAACAAAAGTGATGAAAACACCCAAATATACTGCTGCAGTGCGCGACAGTTTTCTCTTAACTCCGAACTTGTTTCGACGATCCGAACGGTGAAAAGGTAGACCCAGGTGTTGTGAACCTTGTCCAAAATTCGTTACGATCCAACGGTTAACGAGTGAGAAATCGCTGTTTTACTGAGGCAGATTTCAGAAAAACGGGAATTGCTTTCTCTCTTCTTTTTGGTGGCTACTTTTCTCACAAAAGCTGTTTTTACCTTAAAACTATTCTAACCTAGTTTCTCCTATTTATATATCTCTTCTCCTCTATCTTATTTACTCTTATCGCCAAAAACTACTCTCTTCCCTAATATCTTAATAATAATAATAATACACCAAATAACAAATATATTTCTATACTAGATAACATATATATATATATATATATATATATATATATATATATCCACACAAAATAACATATATATTTCTACTAAAAATAACAAATATATTTTCAAACCAAATATCAAATATATTTCTATAACAAATATATCTCTACATAACAAACATATTTCTATAACAAATATATCTCTACATAACAAACCTATTTCTATAACAAATATATCTTTACACCACATAACAAATATATTTCTATAACAAATAACATAATATTTCTACACAAAATAACATATATATTTCTATACTAGATAACATATATATTATAAATCAAATAATAATACACTAAAAATACAATAAATTAATAAAATATTAAATATTGAAAGTAGGGCATTACATAAGCAGCAGCTTCTGATGTAATCTCAGTGACTGATTTGTCCGGGAAAGAAACACTGGTTCGTATTACTGGTGGAGGACCAGCAGCTTCTGAAGCAGTAGCTTCTGATGCAGTCCCTGTGACTGATCTCTCTGGGAGAGAAACACTTGTCCGCATTACTGGTGGAGAACCAGCAGCTACTGAAGCATTCACTTGAGGAACAGCATCTGAGGTATCAGCTTCAGAAGTCCTTGAAGTTTCTTGCAGAACCTGCTGAGCTCCCTTCACAGCACTTTCTTCTAGCTTCTTGGCCAAATTTTGAGCCTCAATAACCTTCTCAATGAGGCGTTGATCTTCATCATGGTCAATGCCTATGGCTGCCAGAGCCTTGTCTCTGTCAATTCGGCATTGAGCTTTTAACCTCTTCTTCTCATTCTTGAGATTCTGATAGTATTTCTCATTCTTCTTCGTTTGTTCAAGAGTTGGTTCAAACATAGGCATCACAATCTCCCCAGTTGCTAGCCTCTTGAGTGGTCTGACAACTTCAACAAAACCAGCTTCTTTTTCTTCCTGGGCTCGTTGAAATCTTTCCTCAATGTTTGAATCAGCCTTTCCTCTTTTCCTCTTTGGAGTAGTTACAGTTCCAAAGGTAGTTGCTTGAGTATTAGCAGCCTTCTGCTTTCTGGCCACTGCAACTTCAGATTTCCTCTGGGCTTCTCCAGACTCCTTAGCAAAAGCTGCTAGATAAGCAGATAATGCTTCAGGGTTGTTTTCTTTAAGAACAGAAGGAAAATTTCTGAGAAATGGAAGAGGGGCTTCAGACTCCTTCAAATCCTTTGAATCAATCAAGATTGACTGAATGGCCTTCATGTTGAAGAGGGATGTGCCATTGATCATCCTCCTAGTAGTGATACCCAACACTCTGTCTGACGCCAGATTAAACGTCTCTAGAGTCCTCAGTACACCTCCTTGGTAGAGGATTTCAGAGAGAAGTCTTCCACAAGGGATTTGTTTCCTTTTTCCTTTATAGGCTTCCTTGACAGCCCAGCATAAATGATGCATGATATATCTTGGAAGATTTATTGGCTGACATCCAGCCAAGAAATACAGCACCGGTTTATGATCAGAATTGGGTTGGTCAGCACCTCCTCCCTTCTGGAAGAAGCACTCATTCATGATCTTCAGAAGCACCCTGTGCTCAATATCCATTTCAACCAACCTGGTTGCAGGGTTTCCTTTCAGCAGCAGTCTTGTAAAGCTGCCCAGCATGGCATCTTTACTGCTGACGTTCCATTGAAACCTTCCTTCCAGAGGCATCCTGCATGCCTGAGCAATCACTCCTTCAGTGATAGAGATAGGGATACCTATCACAGCGGACTTGATTTCAAGGCCATGAAAAGGTTCAAGACCCATTTCTTTTCTTGTCTTACCTCTTAAGGAGGGGTTTCTTGACACAGCTTCCCTTTCTTGTGCCTTGGCTGACTCAACATCAAAAACTTCAGCCCTAGTCCAGAATTCCTTAACCAGATTCACATAAGTTGGACCGTTTAACATCTGAAAGTACCCAATCATCTTTTGAGCAGAGATGAAAGCCTCCATATCAACACCGTTTCTTTTTAAAGAGGCAAAATCCACCGGTGATTCGATTTGTACAACCAACGAATCCATTGGAAGAGGAACGGTTACAGGTTTGATGGAGATGTTTGATTTAGAACTTGAACCGCTTGTAGACGAAGCCATTAGAGAAGATGAAGTTTGGGGGTTTTGGGTTTCTAAGTTGAGAGAAGAGAGAAAGTTGATTTTCGATTGAAATCGCTTAAGACTTGAAAGTGTAGGAAAGTGAATGAGTAGTGTGTGTTTGGTATTTATAGTGATTTGAAAAACAACTCTTCACATTTCAGAAGTAATAGCCAAACATGCGTATTAATGACTTGAGGGGCGCGAAAAATTTTGAGAGAGAAAAACCATCATTGCCCTTAAATAGCGTTGTTTCCCAATGCAGATAGACGTGTCAGAAGCCTACACAAAATAACTTTAACCTTTCCACTTCCCAGTACTTTCAGAGTTACAAAAAGATTCCTCTTCAGAGTCTGATAATTTTCTCAGAGGCTGAGTCTTTTTAGATTCTCCAAAGAGAGTCTGAACCTTCAATAGCGTCTGATAATTTTCAGAGTCTGATTTTTCATCCAGAGTCAAACATTACTCAAAGACAAAATGCATGTTCAAATTTTTCTTTATAAAATCGAATCTTTCAACAGTTAAGGGTTTTGTAAAGATATCAGCCCATTGATGATCAGTATCAATGAATTGTATATCTAATATCCCCTTTTGAACATAGTCTCTGATAAAATGATGTTTGATTTCAATGTGTTTGGCTCTTGAATGAAGAATAGGATTTTTAGACAAACAAATAGCAGCAGTATTGTCACAAAAAATTGGGATACAGTTTTCAGTTAATTGGTAGTCTTCTAACTGATGTTTCATCCAAAGCAGTTGTGTGCAACAACTAGCAGCTGAGATGTATTCTGCTTCTGCTGTTGACAAAGCAATAGTTGCTTGTCTCTTACTGGCCCAGGATATCAGATTCTCACCAAGAAACTGACAGTTTCCACTGGTTGATTTTCTTTCAATCCTATCACCAGCATAATCAGCATCACAGAATCCAACTAGCTTGTAATCTGAGGATTTCTTATAGAGAAGTCCAAGATTAGTTGTTCCTCTCAGATATCTAAAGATTCTTTTAACCGCAGTTAAATGTGATTCTCTAGGATCTGATTGAAATCTTGCACACAAGCAGACACTGAACAAAATATCAGGTCTAGATGCAGTGAGATACAATAGAGAACCAATCATACCTCGATACAGCTTTTGATCAACCTTGGTTCCTTGATCTTCTTTGTTCAGAGTGTAGGTAGGATGCATTGGAGTGCTCATTTCCTTGCAGTTTTCAAGCTTAAACTTTTTCAGAAGCTCTTTGGTATACTTGGACTGATGAACATACACTCCTTCTTTGTATTGATTGATCTGAATTCCTAGAAAGAACTTCAGTTCTCCCATCATGCTCATTTCAAATTCCTCCTGCATCATTTTAGAAAATTCCTTGCAAAGAGATCCATTAGTTGAACCAAAAATGATATCATCAACATAAATTTGTACAATCAGAATGTCTTTCACAAGTGTCTTCTTGAAGAGTGTTGTGTCAACCTGTCCTCTTTTAAAATCATTTTTAAGCAGGAAATTACTCAGTCTGTCATACCAAGCTCTGGGAGCTTGTTTCAGACCATACAGAGATTTCTTTAGCTTATAAACGTGGTCAGGATGTTTTAAGTCCTCAAAACCAGGTGGTTGTTTTACAAACACTTCTTCAGATATGACTCCATTGAGAAATGCACTTTTAACGTCCATTTGATACAAGGTTATGTTGTGATTTACTGCGTAGGAAAGAAGTAACCTGATTGCTTCCAATCTTGCAACTGGAGCAAAAGTTTCAGTGTAATCAATGCCTTCTTGTTGACTGTATCCTTGAGCAGCAAGTCTGGCTTTGTTTCTGATTACTTTTCCCTGTTCATCCAGCTTATTCCTAAACACCCATTTAGTTCCAATAATGTTCTTGTGTTCAGGCTTAGATACAAGATCCCATACGTCATTCCTTTTAAATTGATTAAGCTCATCTTGCATTGCTAAGATCCATCCATCATCAGCTAGTGCTTCATCAACAGTTGTAGGTTCTATCATGGATAGCAGACCCAGGGCAGACTCTTCAGGTCTGAAATGAGATCTAGTTCTTCTGGGGCTTTCTTTGCTACCAATGATCTGATCCTCAGGATGAGAAGACTTGTATTTGAATGAATTTTTGGATTGGATAACTTGTTGTGAATCATCTTGATTTTCTTCAGAAGCTTCAACAGTTGGGTCATCAGGAGCTGTTACAGCTTCTGAAGTATCATCTGTCTCTGAAGTCTGATCAGGTTCTGAATAATCATCAGACTCTTCTGAACCTGCATTGTTTTCAGTTTGCTCTGGAATTTGACTTCCAGGCTCTTTGTCATCAAATTTGACATGTATAGACTCTTCGACACACAGTGTTTCCAGGTTATACAGTCTGTATGCCTTAGATCTCTCAGAGTAACCTAGAAAGATTCCCTTTTGAGCTTTTGCATCAAATTTCTTCAGATAGACTTTATTGTTCAGAATGTAACAAGTACATCCAAACTGATGAAAATAAGAAATGTTGGGTTTCCTACCTTTAAAGAGTTCATATGCTGTTTTGTTCAGAATGGGTCTGATGTAGATCCGGTTCTGAACATAACATGCTGTGTTCACTGCTTCTGCCCAAAAGTGTTTTGCCAGATTGTTTTCATGAATCATGGTTCTTGCCATTTCTTGAAAAGTCCTATTCTTTCTCTCTACAACTCCATTTTGTTGTGGAGTTCTAGGAGAAGAGAATTCATGGACAATTCCAAATTTTTCACAAAATATTTCAAATGGCTCATTTTCAAATTCTCCCCCATGATCACTTCTGACTTTTAGAATTTTAAGTTCTTTTTCAGATTGGACTTGAATACAGAATTTTGTGAACACATCATATGAATCGTCTTTAGATTTGAGAAACTTAACCCAACTCCATCTACTGTAATCATCAACAATCACCAATCCATATTTACTTCCATATATGGATGCAGTACTGACTGGTCCAAATAAATCAATATGGAGTAGTTTTAAGGGTCTGGAGGTAGAAACAATGTCTTTAGATTTGAAAGAAGTTTTAACAATTTTTCCCTTCTGACATGCACCACAAAGAGCATCTGAATGATAATCAATGTCCGGTAGCCCTTTGACAAGTTGTAACTTGCTAAGCTTGGAGATTAATCTCCAATTAGCATGTCCCAACCTTCTGTGCCACAGCCATTTCTTATCACTTACTGACAGGAGGCAAAATACCTTCTGATCAGTCAGTTCTGAAAAATTTATCTTATAGACATTGTTCTTTCTCTTTCCCTTAAACAATACAGATTGGTCATCAGTGTTGATTACTGTGCAGTTGTTCTTATTAAACAAGACGTTATAACCATTATCACAAAATTGACTTATGCTAAGTAGGTTATGTCTTAGTCCATCTACAAACCACACATTATTGATTGAGACTGAGGAATTACCAATTGTTCCAGTACCAATGATTTTGCCAGTTTGGTTTCCTCCAAATCCCACAGTTCCTCCCTCTTTCATGGTCAGGGTTAGGAACATAGACTTTTCTCCCGTCATATGTCGCGAGCAGCCACTGTCCAGATACCAGGACTTCTGCTTTGTATTTCCAGACTTTGGGTTCAGAACCTTTAGTCTTAGAATGTGACTTAGTAGAAATAGCTTCTTTTCTCTGAAATCTAGGCTTTTGAGTTTCAGACTCTGTTTTCTTCAGAACCTGTTTGATGGGTTCTGATCTTTTCAGAATCTGTAACGTTGGAGTTTTTGATTTAGAGTCATTCGTAACCTTTGTCTTATAACTCTTAGGTTTTGACTTAGTCAACTCCTTTGAATTTGAAGACTTAGATTCTGAATGAGAAGCCTTTTCAGACTCAGACACAAAGTGAGTTTTCAGACCTTCTTTGATGTTATCAGAACAAGGTTTCAGAATTACTTCACTAGAGTTTCCTCCTGTGAAACCAATTCCCTTTTTGTTGTTCTGATTTATGCTATAAATCATGGATGCAACTTTGGTTCTATCAATTCCTGTGTTAATAAACTCTTGAAGAGCAGCATCCTGCTCAGTCAAGGTTTTATTCTCACCCTTCTTAGTCATTGTTTTCAAATCATAATTTTCTTGTTTTAAAGCTTCCATTTCCGTCTTAGTTGATTCATGGAGTTTCAGCAGCTTAATGTATCGTTGCTTAACTCTCCTCAACTCAGTGGATTGGTTTTCATAATGACAAAGAAGTTCTTTGAGAGAATCAATTAGTTTAGATCTAGTGAGTTTAGAATATACCTCAGTTTCAGTTTCAGAGTCTGTACTTGACTCAGCATCAGATGATTCTTCTTTGTTATTAGTAGTAGCTACCAAAGCCAGAGCTATTTTAGCTTCATTTTTAGCATCATCTTTGTCAGACTCAGACTCATTATCCAGATCTTCCCAAGTTGCCATCAAGCTCTTCTTGAATTGCTTCTTGAATTTGTTAGACTTGAAGAATGCTTTCTTAGATTTTTCTTTGGATTTCTCTTTCTGCAAGTCTGGACATTCAGCAATGAAGTGTCCAACCTTTTTACAGTTGATGCATCCTTTCTGATCTTCCTTTCTTGAACTTTTGTGATTACTACCTCTGTTCATAAACTTCTTGTTCTTCTTAGCAAGGTATTGTAATCTGTTGGTGAGCATAGCCATCTCTTGAACAATCTCAGAGTCTTCATCAGAATCTTCAGATGTAGATTCTTCTTCAGACTCCAAAGCCTTCAGAGCCTTACTTGACTTGCCTCTGGACTTTAATGCGATAGACTTGGACTTCTTGACAGGTTCTTGCTCATTAAGACCTATTTCATGACATTTTAAGGAGCTTATGAGATCCTCAACACTCAAGGTGTTTAAATCTTTAGCTTCCTCAATGGCTGTCACTTTTGGTCTCCATTTTGCAGGTAAACTTCTCAGAATCTTGTTCACATGATCAGATGTTACGTAGCTTTTCTTCAGAATCTGAAGTCCAGAAACAAGAGTCTGAAACCTTGAGTACATGGTCTCAATGTTTTCATCCTCCTTCATTCTGAACAACTCATACTGATGAACAAGCATAGTAGCCTTGGCCTCTCTGACTTTCTTGTTACCCTCATAAAGTGAGCACAATGAGGTGAACATAGCCTTTGCTCTTGATTTGTCACTCATCTTTAAGTACTCTTTATGAGGCAAGGCAGCTACGAGAATGCCTCTGATCGTATGATGTTTCTTATAAAGCTTTTTCTGCTCAGGAGTGTGAGCTTTCCTATCAAGAGCAGCACCTTCTTCATCTAACCTTAGATCACCAACACCATCTTCAAGAACATCCCACAACTCTTCATCCATTCCCATGATGTGACTGTACATCTTGGTCTTCCACCAAGAGAACATTTCAGGATCACCATTGAACATAGGTGGTTTGTTGTGATTAGAAGATTTTTCACTTTTGTTGATGTTGCTGTAGTCATAATGCACAGCAGCTCCAGAACCAACACCAGAACCAGATGCAGATGCAGAAGCTTCATCCCCAGACATGTTTTTCACCGATCGTTTACTGTAACACGGTTAAGTGCTAACTACAGAGCCGAAGCTCTGATACCAACTGAAGGTGGGAAAAACACAAGAAGGGGGGTTGAATTGTGTTTTCAAAAACGTTTCTTTCTTACGTAAATTAACACTGTTCTCAGGATACAGAGTCTGATGGAGTTCAGACTCTGATCAGAGTTCAGAGTCTTAGCAGCGGAATAAAGAACAGATGCAAGAAAGAAAGAAGACACAAGCAATTTTATACAGGTTCCTTCCACAAACCGGAAGTAGTCCTGTCCTCCTTGCACTTCCAAGGAGAGTTTCACTAAAATGTAATATCAAATTACAAGTTGCTCAAACACACAAGTAAGAGACTTCCTTTGCTCAATCACACAAGAAAGAGACTTCAGTTGCTCAAGCACACAAGCAAGAGACTTCAGATGCTCAAGCACACAAGCAAGAGACTTTAAAACAATTACAGAGAATTGAAAAGAGATTTGAATACTTGATATACAATCAGAGGTATTCACAATTCAGAACAAAACAGAACAGACTCTGTTTTCTTAAATACTTAGAAATTCTAAAATGTGAGCTTTTGTAAGAATTATCTAAGTTGTTGATGAGCAGTGTTTGCGACTTGGAATATGAGAGAAGAACTCAATTCGCGTGTATGTATATTGTTGTTATTATTTTTCTTCATGTCTTCATCTCTATTTATAGAGAGTTTGAGAGACGTTGGAAAACTGCCAGCTCATCACTTTTTCTTTACCGAAGCTGATTTGACACCTTTGATCCTTTGCTTGATTTGAGGCTTGTACAATGAAATCAAATTCAAATCCATTCCAGCAAATATGGAAAAGTTTCTGCTTTAGTTACTGTTATTCTTGTCGTGTATAGAAGACACTGTGCAGAGTTGGTGGTTGCAGGAACAGGCGTAGGCATAGTGGTTGTACTTTTCGTACATTGTACTTTGTCAACGCTTCTCAGTGTCTGAAGAATCTTTGCTTCTGATAAATCTGCCTCTGGATACTATTTGCTTCTGATGAGTCTGCCTCTGATGAACTTGCTTCTGATGACGTCATCTTCAGAAGCTCTTTCTTCAGACGCAATCTGACTCTGATTTTCCAGGAGCGCTTTCATTCAGATGTTCTTCAAGCTTCAGTCTAAATTTCCTTTGCTCTTTAATTTATTCAATTAGAACCTCTTGTAAATAAAACTTTGATAATAGTCCTGTACACTTGAATAAATGTTTAGCATATCCAATTGATAATTTTTAATACCTTGTTATCATCAAAACTCAAGTGGTATACTTGTGAAACACCCTTTGTTCCAACAGATAGTTAATAGATTTTTTTTCTCATTTTGTTGTTATTGTTATTTTCAAATTTTAATATATAAATTAGGCCATATAGCCCTTTAAGTTTTACGTTTTTCCCAAATCAATCTTTTAAGTTTCTTTAGTTTTATATTGGTCCTTTAAGTTGGACAATGTTTGCACCGTAGTCATTTTCCATCCAACTATGTTAAAGATGCTTGCGTGACAGTTAAACGATGATGTGGCGACTCCAAATCAATAAACAAAATAGCTTATTATTTAATTTTTTAAATAAATTAATAAAAACCTCCAAACCCTTTACTAAAAAAAAAAAACCTTCAAACCTAAATCTTCATAGCTATATTTGTACTTTCATCTTTACATTTATATTTTCATCTCTTTCAACAAAAATAAAAAATACACAAACATTAAAATTATATGTGTGTTTCATATTCTAACCCAATTTACTTTTTAAGATTCTCCTCCATCAAAACCCACAATCCCAATAAAAATATCAAAACTGGGAAAATCAAAGGTAAATGACATTCATCAAAACAAGAACAACACACCAACATCATCATTCTTTTTTTTAGATTTCTTCCTCTTTTATCTCACACATAAAAAGACTCTAGAATTTCTAAGATATGAGCTTTGATAAGAAAATCTAAGTGAACTTTTGGTACAGACAAATTTTGACAGAGTTTTGGTGCTTTCAAAATGTTGTTAAGTCTCTTTTAATTCTCAAAGTCTTCACTCCTTTATATAGAGGTGTGAGAGAGACGTTGTGAATTGCCAACACATCAAAAAGAGTCGTTTGAAGCTTTGATCAATCACCAATGATCTTTTGCCTGATATGGTTATTGTCCTATGAAGGATCAATTTCAAATCCATTCCAAGTCTGTAGGAATATTGTTGCAGGCGTAGCTGTTATTCTTGTCTTATAGCAAAGACACATTCTGAGTAGTGGACGTAGTGGTTGTACACTTCGTACAATTTTACTTTGTCAACGCTCTTCAAAGAACAAGCATCCAATGCCTTCAAATTTATTTGAATTAGCCGTTGCTTCACTCTTCTAGTCTTCTGCAATGCTAGGCGTGATTAAATCCTTTGAACAACCTTTGACGCTTTAAGTCTCTCATCTTCTGAAGAACTTCAGCTTCTGGTGCTCACCAAGTTTCACATCTTCTAAAAATAGAGGAACACTTGAATGAAAATATAAAGAGTTTTTACAACAAATAAATTATCTCTCAAGTGAAATCATCACTACTTTCAAAAACTCTTCACAAACAAACAAACTTCAACTCTCTCACTATATATTTGATTAATATCAAGATTTGTGGATCACACTCCAGCCCATAACAGATTTGTGGATCACATACTGTGAGTGTGTTCTATTGGTCAATATGGCTAATAAGGTAGCACGCTAGAGGGGGGGGGGGGGGGGGGGGGTGAATACACTTAATAAAAACGATTTCAATCAAATTGACTATTTAGAAATACACTTGAGCAATCACAACAATTACCAAAAAGATAAAGCTATGTGATAATAAGATTCAATGTAGAATTAAGAGATTCACAATACAAATCTTATTACAATCAAAAGTTAATAGTTCTTGAACAATTTGCAAAGCTTAAACAATTTCAAACCAAACCTATATGAAAATATAACAAGCTATCAAAACCAATTCACAATGCATATGTAATTGAAGAATTTGAATAGAATTGAAACCTATTGATCTAAGCTAAGTATTAAAACCTAATTCAACGAATTAGATTAATTTTGATCAAAAACAACTTAGATCAACACAAGTTTCTATCATAACAATTAATCAATTAGCATATGCAATAATCAAAAGTAAAGAGGATAAGGAAGAGCGATAACACCAATATTTTTATAGTAGTTCACTATTTTCGTCCTCACTAGAGCTACGTCTACTCTTCTTGATGAAGTACACCTTCACCAAGTTCATCCACTAATAATAACAATGTCGAATACAAATGTGATTACAAGAGTTCCTTGAAAATAATCATAATTCTTCAACCCCTATGTAAACACTCCCCCAAACTTCAAATAACCTTTGAATTTTGTGCTCCTTGAATCTTCGAACTCTTGATTACCCGTGCACCCAATAAACTCTTCACTCAAGTGTTCGATGCCACGTCCGGTAAACGAATCCCCTTCGATTGCAAGAACAATTAGAAAGAACTCCCAAGCCCTTTGGAGGTGGAATGAGATTATTCTATTCACTTTGGAACCTTGATTAAGCCCAACCAATTTCCTTGAGAGAACCAACTTACAATCCCTATAAAAACCCTAGCAAATTAATGTGACTCAATATACAAAGTGATTCTAAGAAAAAGTGTTTAATCTTGAAGAATTTATGAACAAAGAGTTTTTGAGACCTAGAGAGAATAGTTGCAAATGATTCAATAATTTTGGTGTTATGAGAAAGTGAGTGTTTATAGAGAAGGAGAGTGAGTGTAATTTTTCGCACAAAATCAATTGTGTGAATCAATTCAGTTAATAAATGAATTGATTCAAACCATAAGATACAAAACTGGAAGAGGGAAATATGTTATGAAGAATGATGCGTATCATTGAAGATTTGAAACGATTCAAAAACCTAGGATGAAGATTGATACGATTCAAAAATATTATGAATCGATTCATGATAAATCAGAAACTTTTGTGATACGACTCACAATTTTGAGACGATTCCAGGATGAATCGATTCAAAATAATGTGAATCGATTCACATAAAGTCAGAAACATTTGTGATACGATTCAGCCATATATGAATCAATTCATACAGAAGAAACACAAATTTTGACAGATGATATGTAATGGAAGCAATTTTTTTGAGACACACGTAAGCTTCGGTGCTTTAACAACTTATAAGACACAACTATCAAATAATCAACATGCTAGACTAAAAACACAAAAACCAGCATAATCAAAATAACTAGCTAGAGGCTTCAATCTCCCACTTTTTGATGATGTCAAATTAATGTTGATTGATTGATTTAGTTCCCCTGAACAGGATTTCATAGCAAACATTGTCATAGGATTTAATAGCAAACATTGTATGTCATAGGATTTCATAGATAGACAAGTGCATTTCATAGACACGGACATAATAAAAGTAGGCAGCAATAATATCCAAGCTAAACGCAACCAAATATCCAAGAAAACACAAGAAACAACATATAAAGCAACAACAAGCAACATAAACATAAACAACATTTTTCTCCCCCCTTTAACAACCTCAAAAAGGGAGAAAGCATGAAAGTTTAGAAAATTATGCCACAATAGGCCAAAAGTGTTTAAAGCAGAATTAAAGTGCATGAGTGCATGAAAAAAAAGCGTAAAAAAGAGATAAACTCTTATGCAGTTGGGGCATCATCATTTGGGTCAAAGGTTGCATCAACACCATCATTCGCAGGGAAGAAATCATTAGTTAAGACACCAAGACTTGTGTTCCACCTGTGAAATTTATCTTTCATATCATTAAATTGAGTTTCCTGGATGTCAAATCTATGATTAATTTCTTGAAATTGATCATCTTGATCATTAAACCTTTGAGTCATAAAAGCCTTTAGGTCACCGATGCTTGCCAACACTTGAGTCATGTCAGCCTCTTGGTGGACATCAACTTGAGTCATGGGATTTGTCTTTTTCCAGTTATTTTTCTTATGTATAAATAAGAGTTTCCTAGTCAGAACCGCAAATCATTTATAGAAATTCTACAACACTCAAACTAACGGCGCATAGGGAAACGAGTTATACAAAATGTATGTAAACTGATTTGTAGACCATTTTACTTTTAATGCAATGCATTTTACATTTCCTTTAAGTTTATGTGTTTAAGCTTTTACCCTTTTCTTTAATTTTACTTTGCTTTTACTTGCAATCTCACACCTGTCGAGAGACAATGCCTTTTTTACTCTAAAAACCGTACCGTCCTCTAAGTAACTTGAGTGCATTTCGTGGCTTTTTTTCAAACCGTTTTCGATCAAAACCTTTGCACAACATGTCCTGAGATTTCTAGTTCGGTCTCACTTGTAATAATCAGAACTAGCCGGTAGTTTGCCGATCACCGGTAAACAGTCATGTCATCATTTCTCAAAAACATGCATAGGTCTCAATTTCATAAAATTCGCAGCGGAAAAAATCATCATACATTAATATCTCAATAGCATGTAAACATCCTCAAGTACATGAATAACAAAATCTCAACACTATGTCATAGGTCTCAAATAGATAACCATAATCTCAAGATAATTCCATCAACAAATAAAAGATATAAGGAAACAAAGTCCCGACACTTCGAAATCAGAGCCTAACTAGACTCCAGCAAATTGAATAAGAGGTAGCTCCAAAGCTAGTCCTCAAGCACTCACAAGAAAAGCTAACTCAATCCTGCACGCCGTTTACCCATTTATACAAAGAGATAGGCAGTTAACCAAATGACTACTGGGGGTTAGATAATATTCCACAAAATAGCATATAATCAATTAAAATTATATTTAAGGTTTTCAAGCATAACACATATACATACTTATCATTCCTAAGATACTGACTTCATGTGAATATTATCATATTTCCATCGTAGCATATCAATATATTCATTGTTCAAGTAAATTAAACAATATCTTAATTAAGTCATCCAACAAGGAATCTTCTTATAAACTTATTTATTACAAGTTATGCTTGTGGTTTTTGGGTATCAATCCATTAATTGGTTTTGAACCTTCAATCTTTGAACTCTCAACTTTTATTCGTGGGAAGGGAAAAAAGTGATTAAAAACCCTTATGAGGTCAAGGTTCGGGGGTTGGTTTCGAATAAGGAAGGTGTTAAGTGTAACGCCCACTTTAGATTATTTTAATTATTTAATTATTTGAATTATTTGAAGAGTCTAGATATATTTATATATATTTTAAGAGATGTGTAGATTAAGATTTAAGTGATTTTTTTTATGTGATGTGGTGACTTATTTTATTGTTTAATAAAATAAGATTTGAGAATAAAATAAATATAGAGATGTGGGGTAGTTTTGAGATTTTAGAGAGTTATGTGGGAGAAAGAGTAAATAAGATAAGATTTGTTGGGAGTATAAATAAAGGAAATTAGGTCAAGAGTTGTCAGTACGTACGTTTTTGGAGAAAAAGGGAGAAAGAGGCTAGAAGAGAGAAGAGACCAAGAGAGGCTGCAATCTGCAAAACTAAGGTAAGGGTGAGCCTAGCATTCAATATTATTAACCTGTAATTCATCTAATTGTAATTAACAAGCTGTAGGTAGAGTTTTTGAGAATTATGAATTAGGTTAAAAGGTGAAGAATTTGATGATTAGGTGATGTAAACTTGTGTAATCGATGTAAAAACTATGCACAGAACCTAGAATAATCATAGTGCTAATGTTTCGATAGTTTTGAGGCTAAACATGGTGGAATTTGGGACTTTTAGTGAGAATTGATCTAAACCCGTAACCTGTCTGTTCATCGCTCGCCTTGGCGAGCTAAGCAACTCGCCACGGCGAGTAGACGTTCATCGCTCGCGAGGCAAGCAACCTAACTCGCCACAGCGAGTAGACCCTGGACGCTCGCGAGGCGAGCAATCCCACTCACCATAACGAGTTGACCTGTGAGAATTATGATTTTTAGAATGTTGTTTTAAGACACGTTTTAGATGGTTTTGAGTGCCTTGATGTATATAAGAATGAATAGGTATTTTTTAGGATCAAATTGGACCAAGGGAACTTATAATTGAAGTTTTTGGAGGAAAAATGTGAAAAAGGCCGAGAGCACCCAGTATTGCTCGCTTTCAGTTCGCCCTCAACTCGCCAAAGGCGAGAAACCTCTAGTTGAGCTCGCGAGGCGAGTAGATCAACTTACCATGGCGAGTAGTGCAGTTTCAGACTGCCATAACTTGGTGTTTTGCGATCTGTTTCGCGTAGGACTTTGAGAGTTGACCCTTGGGTAGTAATGGAAGATAACTATACTATAAATGACAATTTGTACTAATGCTTTGAGATGAATTAATGTTGTGATGATGATTTGTGATTTATGTGAATTATATGCGAAGAATATTTATATTGTTTTGAATGATGATTCCCTTGATGTTGCTATATGCCATGATTGATGATTTGCTGACATGTAGTTGTCTATTTAAGAGTTCAAGCTGCATGTGTCGGTCCAAGATGTTTAAGACGTTTTAAGATATTTAAGATGTTTAACTTGTTTAAGTTATAAGAGATTGAGTCTCATGCATACTCATTCAGAGATGAGGGCTTATGCCTTGGAGTTTTTACTCAACAGCGACGAGGGCTCATGCCCTGGAGCTTTTGCTCACTAGCGACGAGGGCTTATGCCCTGGGAGTATATTTATGCTCAAAGCGACGAGGGCTTATGCCCTGGATTGGTACCACATGCATATAAGATGTCTAAGATGAATAAGAAGTTGAAGTTGCATAGTCTTGTCGAGTTGTCTAAGAAGTTGAGTCGTCAGTGATGTGCTTTGATGAATTAAATATGAATGCCTTGTTGTTTAACATGATGAATTTGATGAAGTCTAAGATGTTTGCTATACTTGAAATGTGACGAAGTGTTTGATTATACTTGTGAAGAATGTGTTGCATTGATGATATGCTATGTTGTTGTTATGCTATATTGATGATGCTTGATTGTTAATTGTAATTATTGAATTACATGTTTAATATTATTGTTTTGTGAATCTCACCACTTCTGCTTGAAAATGTTGCTCTTCGTATGGGTAACTTGCATGTAATCAAGATTAGGTGCAGGCGTGTGAGGACTTTCTTCGATTGAGTCTTAGGTGCTCTGATATGTAACGGGATGGGGAAACTTGTTAAATGCTTTTCTATTCCTTGCATGTCATTTATGATTTCATAAAACTATTTTTAGATGAACTTTCTGAGATGTTTGATGAGGCCTGCGTGCCAAGACTTTTTATGATTCCGCTGCAATGTTTGAGACGTTTTAATGAAGAATAAATTGTTATTTATTCATATATGAGATTTATGTGGTATGTGATACTCCGTTATGTGATTAACTCTGATTTATTTAAAGAAATTTTTACGTTGGGAAAACGGGGTGTTACATTAAGCACCCTAAACGACTTCGGTACTCCGAAGGAGCCTCTTGCCTAAATTATCTTGTGCTAATTACTTGCTTATTTTTTTTGTAAAATATTGCCTAAAGTGTAAGTGAAAGAATGGGGGGGAGAAAAAGTATGTTTTTTTTTGTTTTTTTTTATTGATTTGGAAAGACATAAGTCTTTTGCCTACATACCCACAAGTGGGATCAAAATCATGTAGTTCACCTCAAAAATTTCGGTTTGGTGAGTTGGATTGATTTTAAAAGTTTTTTAAAAAAGTTTTTGAGAGGACAAGAGGCCGAAAGGCGTAGAAGAATAAAATGGAGTGAATTTGGTTGATTTTATTTACAAGAAAGCAAGTCTAAATATAGATTAAAGTTGATTAAAGATTTGATTAAGAAATAAAAAGAAAAACATCACTTGGGTTAAAATCCAAGGTTTTTCAAGAAAATATTTTTGGAGTTTTTGCATATTTGATTTTTTGGGAAAATGATTTTTTAGCTAAAGGTAAAAATAACTATACGTAAAACATAATGGAAAGGCGTAAAAAATAAATACCGGGGATATTGGATCCCAAAGTAAAATCTCAACCTAAAATTACTAATTAGTTGATTTTAAGGCACTCATATTAGTCAAGTTTTTATTCATAGTTTGTCCCTAATTCAATTTAGTCCCCACTTACCAACAAGCATAAAGTGGTAAATAATGACATTAAAGTAAAAATGACAAAAAAAAAAATATGCATGAGATGGTGAAGAATAATAACGCAACAATGCAAATATAAAATAAAACCATAAAAAACAGTAAATAACAAATAAATCAAATCACAATATTTTTGTAATTTTTTTAGAGGAAAATTTTTAAGTAAAAGAGGTGCAGAAGATGAAAACAGTGGTGGAAATAGCAAAATAGTAGTGAAAGTCAAAAGAAAATTGGGCTCAGACTGGATAGATCTGAGCCGTCTGATGAATCAGAAGGTTCAGATCTCATCACAGCCACATATGGGAATCAAAAGGAAAAGAGCGAAGGTTCACAGTAAGGGTACCAAGGGCGCTGCACAGGGACTAAACAGGAACTATCACTGCCCGTCAGATCTTAGATCTGACGGCCTAAACCTCTTTCCGATTCGGTTCCGTTTGTTCCCTTTTCTTCTCATTCGATCTGGTCCGATCTGTTCTTGTTCTTCAAGGTTTCGATTCGGCTCACTGCTTCTACTTTGATTCACCTTACGGATCTGAATGCTCCTTCTAGATCGGCCGTTTGGCTAGTGTTTGTACAGTGGCTTCTGTAGATTCAGAAAGAAAAATAGTGGTGTTTTGGTATGTGTGGTTCGATGTTGTTGTGTGTAGGTGAAATGTGTTTGTGGAATTATGAATGAATATGATGATTTGTGTTGCTGGAGAAATTTCTACGCATCAGTGTTCTTGAGGTTTTCCAATGAAAAGTGGTTTTTGATTCATTTTCTTTGTGTGCCGATTTTGGAAAGTGTTTGTGTGAAATTCAGTGCCCTCAATCATTGGATCTGACAGTGTTATTTATGGTGGACCAAATAGGGTTAAGATGAAAAATATTGGACCAAAATACCCTTGGCTTGGACTAAAAAAGAAATGGACTAAAAAACAAAACAAATAATATGTATATAAAAACGAAAATTAAAATACAATAATAAAAAAACCATAAGAAATAAGAATAAAATCAAAAGAAAAGAAATAATAATAAAATGTAATTAAAACTGTCCCTTCGGAACCAAATGAGGTATTTTAAAATACCTCTCTGCCGAAACTTCTTCCGAGATGAGGGAAACTCTTGGCCTTTAAAAACGATTAAAAAGTTCATAAGCGAGCAACAAACGAGAAATAAAATGCACAAGAGATGAATTTTTTTTAAAAATACGAATATAAACGAGAAAAATAACGTGAGAAATACAATACGCGTAAAATGAGTTTAAAAAATGCAAATGAGCGTGAGAATTAAAAAAACGAGAATTAAAATGTAAATTACAAGAATTAAAATACGAAATGAAAATGAGAATTAAAAAGCGAATGAAGAGAGTTTTAAAATGCGAATAAAGGGAGTTTGTTTTAAAAAAGTGAGCAAAATGAGAGATAAAATGCGGATAAAATATGCAAATAAAAATGTGAATAAAATGAGCAAAAAGCAGGGATCTTGGTCAAAATTTGGGGTATGACAGAAGTGTACTAGCATAACCAACGACATATACGGGTACACAATTTCACACAAACACAACATTCACCAAATTTTACTAATGCACGTAATCACGTAGTCACATAATCAAGTATGACACATTACACCTGAGCTCATGTGCATGCAATGTTCTAGACACTTTTAGATGCATGTGGTACCAATAATTTTGGATTCAGAGATAACTATTACCGATTAATCCACTAATGTAATCCCTTACAAAATTCGTTTTTCACCAACTAACGTAAACCCAAACAGATTTCGTTCTTCACCAAAGACTCAATATGACTATGAATGCATGGACTTTCACGTAAAGACTCGACAATGCGCAAATCACAACACTATGTTATATAATTTTCACCATCATATAATATCTTCACCAAAACTCATCATTTTCATTATCAAGCATTTACATCCACACAATCAACAAGTCACAATCAACAAAGGAGTCATCATCATAATCATCATCAACAATCATCACCACAAGGAAAACAACATCGTTTCGTAAGGCACAATTTGCATAACAGACGGAAAATAAACCACATCATGATAAAAAACATATCATGCCACCAAAAATCATTGGTTCATTCTTATTTCTCATATTAACATGAATACAAGCCATTTGCAAGTTTTCAAATCATAAAACGTCATATTCCCAAAGTTCGTCTATATTTACAAAAATTGTCAATTTCAAATTTTCTCAACAAAATTAAGTTACCATGCTACTATACTTCAACAATTCATTCATATATATATATATATATATATATATATATATATATATATATATATCAATTACCACTAAAGTAGTCCAATCATATCATCTTGGTTTCACAAAGTTCATTTAAATCCCGAAATTTACAAAGTTCATCTCATTTTCACCATATTCAAAAATCACTTCTTTTTGAAAGCAAAACTATGTTAAACCACTCATATAAGTTCAATTACACCCTGATTAAATAGGTTTAGGAGTTTGGGACTCATAGGGATGCATTAGGAACTCAAAAATTGCGAAAAATCGACGTAATGGGCATCTGCACAGGGGGCACGGTCATGCCAACTCTGCGCACGGTCGTACAAACCAAGTGCGAGAGGGACGCACAATCCGTGGCCCCTACCGCAACTGACAACACATGATTTTCCGATTTTTCATTTTTCACCATTTTATGCTTAAAATTTCGATTTTCGAACTGTTTTCAATCCTGTTTTCACCAATGCATCCCAATCACTTAAACCTCTCAAGTTCCACTTTAAAACATTGTTTTCTATCTCAAAACAACTTAATTCAACTACCCAAAATTACTTATTTCACAAAAGTGTTAAAAACGGTTTTTGACTTAAAAACCCAATTTTCACCCAAACGATTTCTCACCAAAACATATCAATCAAAATAGAATTTCTACCCAATTCAATATAACAACTTCATGAATTCATTCAAAACATCAAAATCATACTTCCCCCCTTTTGATCCATTTTCACAAAAGTCACAAAAACACAACAACTTAACCAAATATCACATTAATCACAACCAATTTCATGAATTATCAACACAAACATTTACCCAACATCATTCGTGGCATATAAATCATGAATTCTACATTAATCAATAACAACATCATCATTTCCATCAATTTAAACCAAAATCTCAAAGTAAACAAATTGACATATATCAATAATGAAATTTAAGCATCAACAAGTTTTGATCAACTTTCACATACTCAAATTCACCACTCAAATTCAAGCACGAAAATCAAAATATATAATCTTCAATCTTCAAAAATCAGTCAAATTAATTATGACCAATAAGCTAAAAGTTGATTATAGATTCTTAGTAGAGTAAACCTAACCCAATTACCTTGTTTCTCCTTAAGCTAAAGCTAATCCACCAAAATCTTTATTCCATGTATGATTCCTAGTTCTTGCTTCCCTCTTCTCTTCACTTGTTATTCCTTTCTCTTCTATCTACTTCTCTCTCTCTCTCTCTCTCTCTCTCTCTCTCTATATATATATATATATATATATATATATATATATATATATATATATATTCATATTCTCTAGCCACTTTTGTGTGTAAATGTGTAATGAATAACAAAACCCTAATTTCCCCTCACAAGTTATGTTTATATACTCTATTAATGGGCTAGGTTACTTCAATTCATAATGGGCCTAGAAACTCTTAACACTTAATTTTTTTTTGAAGGATCTTAACACTTAATTCTAAAAAGTTACTACACAGTTAACTCACTAAAATGTTGATTAATTACCACTTCAAAATAATTACCACAAGTTACTACTAACTTAGTAAAATTAACTATTCACACTAAAACA
>OY283146.1:43387085-43552085 GCA_958299785.1 Medicago lupulina | reverse complement strand
GGAATGCAGCAGGCTATCACAGCACAGCTCGCTATGGCGAGCTCTAATGCTCGCCTCGCAAGCGATTACAGGTCCCTCGCTAAGGCGAGTGGGATTGCTCGCCTCGCGAGCGATGGAGGGATGTTCACCTGGCGAGTTGCATTGCTCGCCTGGCGAGAGATGACAGGATGCTCGCCGTGGCGAGTTGTGTTGCTCGCCTGGCGGGCGATGGCAGAACATGTTACAGGATTTCGAACATTTTCACCAAAAACCCCAATTTTCACCATGTTTAACCCCAAATTCGACCAAAACGTTTGCCTTAAGGTTAATCTATGATCTGTAAATAGTTTTCTACATCAATTCTACGATTTCTCATCATCTAATCATCAATTCACCACTTTTAACCTAATTCCCAAATCCTCCAAAACTATCCCTACACTCATTAGATATAATCATATGAATTACAGGCTTAATAGAATTTTATGCTAGGCTCACCCTTACCTTAGTTTTTGCAGAAAATCGCAATTCCCTTGTTCTCCTCCCTTTCTCTGGTTTTTCTCCTTTTTCCAAAAACGTACGTACTGACAACTCTTGACCTAATTTCCTTATTTATACTCCCATCATATCTTATTTACTCTTTCTCCCACACAACTCTCTAAAATCCCAAAACAACCCCACATTTTAATATTTATTTTATTTTCAAATCTTACTTTATTAAACAATAAAATAAGTCAACACATCATATAAAGTTACACAAATCTTAATTCTTCACATCTCATAAAATATATAAATATATCTAGATTCTTCAAATAAATTAAATAACTAAATAATTAAAATAATTCAAAGTGGGCGTTACAGACAGGACTACTTCGGGTTTGTGGAAGGAACCTGTATAATTGCTTTGTGTCTTTCTTCCTTTTCTCTCTCTGTTTTTATCCGCTGCAACCTAGTTCTAAACATCACTTCAGAAGCTGTTCTTGAACTGATTCTGATCAGTGTTTTTCAGCTTAAGAGAAAACGAAGAAAAAGCTAACACAATTCAACCCCCCCTTCTTGTATTTTTTCTCACCTTCAATTGGTATCTAGAGCTTTGGTTCTATTGATAACACTTAACAGTGTAACATTCCAAGATCTGAGAAAAACATGTTTGTTGAATCATCTGTTTCTGGTTCTAGTGGTAATCAGAATGTTGTACCTTATGATTACAATGATTAGAAAGCTGATTTAGGAAAAGTTCTAAAGTTCAATGGAGATCCTGAAGAGTTCTCTTGGTGGAAAACCAACTTCTACAGTTATATCATGGGCTTAGATGAAGAGTTATGGGATATTCTGGATGATGGAGTTGGTGACTTGGATCTTGATAAAGAAGGAGCTGCTGTAGATAGAAAGAAACATACTCCTGCTCAAACGAAGATGTACAAGAAGCATCACAAGATCAGAGGCTCACTTGTTACTGCTATACCTCGTGCATAATATATGAAGATGAGTGATAAATCTACTGCAAAGGCTATGTTTGCTTCTATTTGTGCAAACTATGAAGGTAGCAAGAAGGTTAGAGAAGCTAAAGCACTTATGCTTGTTCATCAGTATGAGTTGTTCAAGATGAAGGATGATGAAAGTATTGAGGAGATGTACTCAAGATTTTAGACCCTAGTCTCTGGACTACAAATACTGAAGAAAAGCTATGTTGCTTCTGATCATGTGAGCAAGATACTAAGAAGTCTTCCTGCTAAATGGAGACCAAAGGTTACTGCTATTGAGGAAGCTAAAGATTTAAACACTTTAAGTGTTCAAGATCTTGTTAGCTCTCTCAAAGTTCATGAGTTAAGTCTTAATGAACATGGGTCTGCTAAGAAGAGTAAATCTATAGCTTTACCATCTAAAGGGAAGTCATAAAAAGCTCTTAAAGTCATAGAATCTGAAGAAGAAGAATCACATGATGGAGATTCTGATGAAGATCCTGCTGAGATGATGGCTATGCTCTCCAACAGACTGCAGTATCTGTCCATGAAGAACAAGAAGTTCTTGAGTAGAAGGAATAATTACAAAGGCTACATGAAAGAAGATCATAAGGGTTGCTTCAACTGCAAGAAGCCTGGACATTTCATTGCTGATTGCCCTGATCTTCAGAAGGAGAAATCAAAGGACAAATCAAAGAAGTCAACTTTCAAATCAAACAAGATCAAGAAGCAGATCAAGCAGAGTTTGATGGCAACATGGGAAGATTTAGACAGTGAATCTGAATCTGATAAGGATGATGCAGATGAAGGTGCAAAGATAGCTGTTGGGTTAGTAGCGACAACAACTTCAGAAGCTGAACCAAAATCAGACTCAGAAGAAAAAAATGAGGTATATTCTAAAATTCCCAGAGAAGAACTTATTGAGTCTCTTAAAGAGCTCCTTACACATTTTGAACTGAGAACCAATGAGTTGAAAGATTTAAAAGAAAAATATGTTGATTTAATGAAACAACAAGAATCAACTCTATTGGATCTGAAAGCTTTTGAAGAAGGACTTAGAGGCTTTGACTTCATTTGTAAAACCTATGAAGACAAGCTCAAGTTCTTATGTCAGAAGCTACAAGAAAAGTGTAATGGAAAATCTTTAAGGAACCATGAAATTGCTCTTGAAGATTTTATTATGTCTGGTATTGACAGAAGCAGAGTTGCTTCTATGATTTATAACATTTACAAGAACAATGGCAAAGAAATTGGATTTTCAAAAGGAAAATCTAATGAAACCAATCTCAAAGCATGTTGTGAATGTATCAAGGAAGGATTGAAAACCTTCTTTGTACCTGAAGGTGTTAAAGTTGAAACCGTGGTTCTGTCAGAACCTGAAGCTTTCAGCTCTAAGGCTAAGATTACTTCAAAGCCAAAGAACTCTAAGCCTAAAGTTATGACAAATTCTAACTCTAAGACCTCAAAAATCAAGATTCTGAAGAGATAAAAATCTGTTCCTCAAAGTCAGTTGAAGCCAAAATCTGGTGTCTTGAAGTCTAAGTTTCAAAAGAACAAAACAGTTACTGCTTTTGGGGAATAAAAACCAAAAGGTGTTAAACCTAAGGTAATGGTCAATCAGAAGCTACCAAAACCACATCTCAAGGTACAAGAAGTGAAGAGTAAAACTTCCAGCACTAGCCTCAAAGGACCCATAAAACAATGGGTACCTAAATTTGAAATTGTCAATACTCCATATATGCCTAAGAGCAAAGCAAAAGCAAAAATCATGGTATCTGGACAGCGGTTGGTCAAGGCACATGACAGGAGAGAAGTCAATGTTCCTAACCCTCACAATGAAAGAAGTAGGAAATGTGAAGTTTGGAGGCAACCAGTCTGGCAAGATCATTGGTACAAGTAATATTGGTAATTCCTCTATCTCTATTAATAATGTGTGGTTGGTAGATGGTCTTGAACATAACCTTTTGAGTATCAGTCAGTTTTGTGACAATGGTTATGATGTGATGTTTGAAAAGACCAACTGCACAATAATCAAAAAAGATAACAAGTCCATTGTGTTCAAAGGAAAGAGAGTAGAGAATGTCTATAAAATCAATTTCTCTGAACTGGTTGATCAGAAGGTAATTTGTCCTCTGTCAATGAATGATAAGAAGTGGGTATGGCACAGAAGGTTGGGACATGCTAACTGGAGGTTAATCTCTAAGCTTAGTAAGTTATAACTTGTCAAAGGCCTGCCTAACATTGACTATCATTCAGATGCACTCTGTGGTGCATGCCAGAGAGGAAAAATTGTGAAATCATCTTTTAAAGCTAAAGACATTGTCTCAACCTCCAGACCTTTAGAACTGCTTCATATTGATTTATTTGGACTAGTTAACACTGCATCTTTATATGGAAGCAAGTATGGACTACTCATTGTTGATGATTACAGCAGATGAACTTGGGTAAAATTCCTGAGAAGTAAAGATAATGCATATGATGTATTCAGTAACTTCTGCACTCAAATACAGTCTGAAAAAGAAATGAAGATTTTAAATATCAGAAGTGATCATGGTGGAGAGTTTGAAAATGAGCCATTTGAAACTTTTTGTGAAAAACATGGAATTATCCATGAATTCTCTTCTCCTAGAACTCCACAACAAAATGGGGTTGTAGAGAGAAAGAATAGAAATTTACAAGAAATGGCAAGAACCATGATTCATGAAAACAATTTGGCTAAACATTTGTGGGTAGAAGCAGTGAATACAACATGTTATGTTCAAAATAGGATATATATCAGACCTATCTTAGAGAAAACTAGATATGAACTCTTTAAAGGAAGGAGACCCAATATATCTTACTTTCATCAATTTGGATGTACCTGCTACATTCTAAATAACAAGCTCTACCTAAAGAAATTTGATGCCAAGGCCCAAAGAGGAATCTTTTTAGGTTACTCTGAAAGGCCAAAGGCATACAAAGTGTATAATTCAGAGACACTCTGTGTTGAAGAATCTATGCATGTTAAATTTGATGACAAAGAGCCTGGAAGTGAAACTCTAGAGCAAGATGAAAGTTTTGCAGATATACAGGTTACTGAAGATACTCCAGAACCTGATCAGACTAGTGATTCTGAAGTAAGTCCAAAAGCTGAACCAACCTCAGAAGCTCAAGATGAAGTAGCTTCTGACGAAGCTCAAGATGGCTCTCAGCAAGCAAATCAATCCAAGAATACATTCAAGTACAAGTATTCACATCCTGAGGATCAAATCATTGGAAACAAAGACAGTCCCAAAAGAACAAGATCATACTTCAGACGAGAAGAGTCTATGATAGGATTGTTATCAATGATTGAACCCACTACAGTTGATGAAGCACTTTCAGATGATGGATGGATATTAGCTATGCAAGAAGAGCTTAATCAGTTTCAAAGAAATGATGTGTGGGATCTGGTACCCAAACCACCTCAGAAGAACATTGTTGGAACCAAACTGGTATTCAGAAACAAGCTGAATGAACAAGGTAAAGTAACCAGAAACAAAGCTAGACTTGTTGCACAAGGTTACAATCAACAAGAAGGCATTGATTACACTAAAACATTTGCTCCAGTTACAAGATTGGAAGCAATTAGGTTACTTATATCCTATGCAGTTAATCATGGCAAAATATTATATCAAATGGATGTCAAGAGTGCATTTCTTATTGGTGTCATAGAAGAAGAAGTGTATGTCAAGCAACCTTCTGGTTTTGAAGATCTTAAGCATCCTGACCATGTTTAGAAACTTAAGAAATCACTATATGGCTTGAAACAAGCTCCCAAAGCTTGGTATGATAGACTAAGTAATTTCCTGATTAAAAATGATTTTAAAAGAGGTCAGGTTGACACAACACTCTTCAGAAGGACTCTTGAGAAAAACATTCTTGTTGTGCAGATATATGTTGATGATATAATATTTGGTTCTACTAATGCATCTCTTTGCATGGAATTCTCTAAGTTAATGCAGGATGAATTTGAAATGAGCATGATGGGAGAATTGAAGTTCTTCTTTGGCATTCAAATCAATCAATGTAAAGATGGAGTATATGTTCATCAAACAAAGTACACAAAGGATCTTCTGAAGAAGTTCAAGCAAGAAGATTGTAAAGTGATGAACACTCCAATGCATCCAACCTGCACCTTAAGCAAATAAGATTCTGGATCAAAGGTAGATCAGAAGCTGTATAGAGGTATGATTGGTTCTTTGTTATACCTCACTGCATCTAGGCCATATATTTTATTGAGTGTATGCTTGTGTGCAAGATTCCAGTCAGATCCTAGGGAATCTCATTTAACAACTGTTTAGAGAATCTTCGGGTATCTGAAAGGAACAACTAATCTTGGACTCCTTTATAGGAAATCTTTAGATTACAAGTTGATTGGATTCTGTGATGTTGATTATGCTGGTGACAGGATTGAAAGAAAATCAACCAGTGGTAACTATCAGTTCCTGGGAGAGAATCTGATATCCTGGGCTAGCAATAGACAAGCAACTATTGCTATGTCAGCAGAAGCAGAATAATTTTCAGCTGCAAGTTGTTGTACACAACTACTCTGGATGAAACATCAGTTAGAAGAGTATCAGATTATTGCTAACAGTATTCCTATCTTTTGTGATAATACTGCTGCTATTTGTTTGTCAAAGAATCCAATTCTACATTCAAGAGCCAAGCATATTGAAATAAAACACCATTTTATTAGAGACTATGTTCAAAAAGGAATCTTGGATATACAATTCATTGATACTGAACATCAGTGGGCGGATATATTCACTAAACCTTTAATTGTTGAAAGATTTGATTTTATAAAGAAAAATTTGAACATGCATTGTCTAATTGAAATTGCTTGCTCCTGAACTAGAAGTTAGGTTCTGAAGTCAGTTCAGAAGCTATGGTCCAGCTGAAGCTCTTAACTGAGATTATGAGGAAAATGTGCTTCTGAAGATGACATCAACACTTTAACTTCAGTAGCTGGATTTTGTGCTTCTGAATAGCAAAGTTAGTGGAATTGCTGGGGTTGCTTCTGGTAACACCTGTCCCACTAACTAGAGAGCGCATCTGAAGTTTGCTAACGTGGCTTATTTGTATTTGTGTGTAACTTAAGAGGGCTATGATGATGTTTATGCATTGAATGTACTATTCTCGCGCCCCCAACTGTCATTAATGTTGTGTTTGTTTGTCCCCTACTGAAATTGCAATCGTTTTTACTCAAAACACTTAGACAAATCACACACTACTCACTTCACTACCTACACTTTTTATTCTCAAACTACTCTCTGCGAAGTGAAACGCTTTCTTCCCCAATTCAAATCCTAGAACCCTAAAACTTCATCATCATCATCAATGGCATCTTCAAGCTCTGTTCCAGAATCAACTATGCAAGACACTACTCAAGGAACGTCTACTCAACAAGAAGCTCCAGCTTATGAGATTAAAGGAAGAACAATGTCTCTAGAAGAATGGGAGCTAACTGTTCAAGTGGAGAGACCAGTTGATTTTGCATCTCTACTACACCATGGTTGTGACATCAAAGGATATTACGAGTCTCAGGACCTCATTCACTACTTCAACATGCTTAATGGTCCAACATATGAGAACCTGGTAAAGCACTTATGGGTAAGAGCCTCTGTTTATGATAAAAATGTTGCTAAGTTGGAAGAATCTGAGAAAATTCTAATTGATCCTACTCTGGAAGGCAAAACAAGAGAAGAAATGGGATTGGAACCATTTGTGGATACTGAGATCAGGTCGAGTATAATGGGTGTACCAGTCTTCATCAACCAAGAAATCATTGCATACATGATTGGAAGGGCTTCTTAAGGTAACTTCAAAGATGGGCTGGACAATAACAAGAAGAGCCTTTGGAATGATGTTGTCAATGAGACCATGTTCAACATTAAGAAGAAAGGCTCCTACAATAACCTTTCTTTGGAGAAGAAGATGATGATGAAGATACAAAATGAGAACATACTGCCCAAAGGGAGGAGGTTCTGATCAACCATCTCTTGAGCACAGAGTGTTCCTGCACTTCTTTATCAAGAAGGAGAAAGCCAACCTTCCAAAATATATCTTCAAGCACATGATCAAGACTCTGAAGGAGAGTCATTTAATCAACAGGTCATGGATCCCCTATGGAAGATTAATCTTAGAGATTCTCCAATCAAGGAGGATTGTTAAAAGGTCTAAGTGAAACAAGAGGCTTCACAGATGATATGTTGGGCACAATCACTGGTAAGATCATCAACAGAACCACTCTCGGGAACATGAGGCTGATCAAGCAAGAAGAAATCACAAAGCTTGAGACAGACTTGAAGGAATCCAGAGTCTCTTCATATCTGATGGAAGGATTTCCCCCTATCTACAAGCAAGATCCATTAGATGTTCAACTGTTTTACATACATGATCATCTGCAAAGCACGGGAGAAGAAATCCAACTGGACGATATTCCAGAAGAGATTTATGCTGGTACTGTCAAAGTGGCTAAGAGCAGGAAAACTAAGAGAAAGCCTATGATAGAAGCTGAACACCTAGAAGAAGCTTCTGAGCAACCAACAAGGAAAGCAAAGAAGGCTAAGAAGGATAAAGCTTTTGAAGCAACTGGTTCTGGAGTAGCAACCATTTAGAAAGAGGTTAAAGATCTTGAAGCTGACAAGATCTTACCTAAAAGAACCAGAAGTGGTAAGGCTGCTACTACTTCACAGTCTGCTTCTAAAAGGACAAGGAAACCAGCTGTCAGGAAGCTGAAGTTAACTCTTGAAGTTGAAGAAGAAGAAGAAGCTACTCAACTAGTGACAAGGGAGGTCAAGAAGAAGGTTAATGATGATGCTGTTCAGAGAGCCTTAGAACTGGCCAAGCAGATTGAGATACTTGCTGAGGTTCTAACCAAACAATCATCAGTTGCAGCTGCTCAAGAAGTAATAAAGGCTTCTGAGGTTGTGCAAGAGCTTGTGGTAACTGAAGCTGAAGGTCTGGATATGGTGACTACTGAAGAAGCTGAAGAAGGAAATACTGCTGCATCGGAAGCTCCTAACAGTCCAGAAGCTCCTGAAGGTATTTATGAAACTTTAGATACTGATGTTGAGATAGTTAAATTAGGATCTAGTTCATCCTCTGACATTAGGTCAAACTCACCCTCATCATCATCATCAACCACATCATCTGATCCAGATGATATACCATTCTATAAAGTTTACACCACTCTTAACAAAGCTTTACCCCCATCACCATCAACCAAAACCACTAAAGAGCCTGATCATGATTCATTTGTGCCAATGTATCCCTCTGTTCAAGATAGGATAATTGATATGCAACAAATGAGAATTGATGCATGCAAGAATCTACCTGCAAATCACCCATTACAACCACTTGTGATTGAACCTATCCAATAAATACCTGTTGTTGCAGAGGGTGAAGGTGAGTGTGTAGGGACAGATCTTGCAAACACAATTGTATCATCACTTACACCAAACTCACCAACAACTCAAACCACTGAAATTACTGAACAATCAATAATCCCTAACCTAGAAAGCCATTATTCAGGTGAACTTCCTGAATATGTGTCAAACTCACAAATAGCCTCTAACATAGCTTCTGATGAAGTTATGACAGAATACCCCCCACAACATGAACCAAACCAGGAAATGGCCACAACAACCAACAATGATTCTGTTCTTATCCCTGAATTGTCTGTTCCTGAACTAACTGCTCTTGAACAACCAGCTTCTGAATAGAGTGCATTTGACCTAACCAAAAACAGCCAGTCAACAATAACCAATATTCAAACTAACCATGAAACCTCCACAAATGACAAACCCTCATCATCAAACCTCGCTATTCAATCTGTAGCCCCTGCAAAAACAAATGTCCCCTCTCCACCCACCTTATTCCTACATTCAACTATTTTAGCAAATGTATGTGCAGGTATCTTGCAAGAGCTGAACAATCTTGTTCAAGCAAGGAACAACCTCATTCATGAGGACAACTATGAAAAGATGTGGACAAGGTTGAAGGACATAGTGGAATTTGTCTTGTCAAAGCTACAAAGATTTTGTTTTGATGCTCAAGAGCTTGCTCAGGAAAAGCTACAAGAATGGCTGAAGGGAGTGATTTCCAACTTGCATGAAGTCAGAGCTCTTAGAACTTGGGTGAAGACTCCACTATGCTTGGAAGCAAGAAGTCTTATTCCATTAAGTATCCACCCTAGAGAGCTTAATCTAGACTGGCTAAACAATATAAACTTCAAAGAAGCATCTTCTGAACTAGTACTGCTGCAAAGGAATACTCTTCTTGAGAAAGAGAACAAGCAGTTGAAGAAAGAGCTTCTGGAGCAGAAACTGATGCTGCTAGAATACAAGGCTGCAACTGAAGCTCAGCTGGAGGAAGCCAGGATTAGAGAAGAAAGGCTTGTCAAAAGAAATGAAGTTTTCAAACAAGAGATGAAGCAACAAGCTGAAGAAACTCAGAAGATGATGAAACAAATCATGGAAATGATGCTCCAAAGACAAGCCCAACCCTAGATTGCACACCCTAGCTTGTTTTTTTATTCTTTGTTTCACTTGCTTCTGAACTGTGTTAATGCTTTTGAATCACTTCTCTGATACATTGCTATTTGCGTTTGAACTTGTTTTCTGCTCTGATCAATTGTATTGCTTGTTATATGCACTGATTAATGCTTCTGAATATTTTGTACTCTGATTAATCCTGAACTGGTTTTATGCTCTGATCCTTTATTTTCATATTCTCACTTTTGTTTTATTCTTTATACTTTTTGTTAATGATAAAAGGGGGAGTAGTAGATAGTATTTAAAGGTTTTTAGCCCCATTAATTTAATTTCAAATAGAACTTAGGGGGAGCTTACAAACCTCACCTTAAAGTACTATTAGACTCAGGGGGAGCTTACAAACCTTATACCTAAATAGTCAACTTGTTAATTAGATTAACAACAATTGAACATTTTTTAAATACTAATGTTTGTCATCATCAAAAAGGGGGAGATTGTTGGAACAAAATGAGTTTAACATTACCCTTAAGAGTTTTGATGATAACAAGGTATTAAAAAATTGTCAATTGGATATGCTAATATTTGTTCAAGTGTACAGGACCATAGACAAAAATTTTGAGATCATCAATAGGTTCTGGAAGAACAAAAGAGAGCAAAGTAATCAACAAAAAGGAAGCTTATAAGCATCTGAAGAGAACTGCTCCTGAAGTCATAAGTGCTCCTGAAGACAAAGCGCTCCTGAAGTAATGACGTCTCATCAGAAGCGAGTTCATCAGAAGCTGAAGATCACCAGAAGCTACAGTTCATCAGGAGATGCAAACTTAAAGCTTCAAAATCTGTTCAATGGATTCAATATCGTCTAAGCATTGCAGAAGAGTGGAAAAGTGAAGCAACGACTAATTCAAAAGGATTCAAAGGCATTGGATGCTTGCTTTTTTGTAGAGCGTTAACAAAGTACAATTGTACGAAGTGTACAACTACTACCTCCTACATACATGGAATGCATTTGAAATTGATCCTTCATAGGACAATAACCATATCAGGCAATGAATCATTGGTGATTGATCAAAGCTTCAAACAACTCTTTTTGGATGTGTTGGCAATTCATAACGTTCATCTCACACCTCAATATAAAGGAGTGAAGACTTGAAGAACAAAAAGACTCAACAATAATTTGAAAGCGCCAAAACTCTGTCAAAATTGTTCAGAATTCAAAAGTTCACTTAGAATTTCTTTTCAAAGCTCATATCTTAGAAATTCTAGAGTCTTAAAGAGTCTGTATCTGATTTGTATTGTGAGCACCTCTGATTGTATATCAAGTGTTCAGTGTCAAACATTTTTCTTTGTAATTCTGTTTGATTTAGAAGTCTCTTGCTTTTGTGCTTGAGCATAGAAGTCTCTTGATTGTGTTCAGGAGCATATGATGTCTCTTGCAGTTGTGCTTGAGCATTTGAAGTCTGTTGCTAAGTTTAGCATTGAGCATTTGTAATCAGATATTACATTTGAGTGAACTCTCCTTGGAAGTGCAAGGGGGACAAGACTACTTCCGGTTTGTGGAAGGAACCTGTATAATTGCTTTGTGTCTTTCTTCCTTCTCTCTCTATGTTTTTATCCGCTGCAACATAGTTTTGAACATCACTTCAGAAGCTGTTCTTGAACTGCTTCTGATCAGTGTCTTTCAGCTTAAGAGAAAACGAAGAAAAAGCTAACACAATTAAACCCCCCCCCTTCTTGTGTTTTTTCTTACCTTTATTTTAAATAGACACTAAATTTTTGTCTATGGTCCTGCACACTTGAACAAATATTAGCATATCCAATTGACAATTTTTAATATCTTGTTATCATGAAAACTCTCAAGAGATAATGTTAAACACATTTTGTTCCAAAAATCTCCCACTTTTTGATGATGACAAACATTAGTATTTAAAATGTTCAATTGTTGTTAATCTAATTAACAAGTTGACTTTAAGGGTATGAGGTGTGTAAGTTCCCCTTGAGTCCAATAGTACTTTAAGGTGAGGTTTGTAAGCTCCCCCTGAGTTCTATCCATGTTAATTAAATTCATCATTAAACACGAAATAACAGTCATAATTAATCTCACATTAAATAGACTAAGAGATGAGAAGAAGGTCATATTAATTTAACTTGTTTATAATTAAATTAATGGGGCTCAGAGCCTATAAATACTATACATCTACTCCCTCTTTTGTCATCAATAAAAAGTATAAAATAAAGACAAAAAGAAAGAGATGAGAAAAACGTAGTGAGAAATTTTGTAAAGAAAATTAAGTTCAGAAGCACAAAACATTAGTTCAGAAGCGCATAAACTGTTCTGAAGCAAATTATAGTTTGGAAGCAAAATATCAGATCATAAGTACACAAATATAGAAACTCAAAAGAAACTAAACAAGCTAAACTAAATGTGTGCAACTAAGGTTTGACTTGATTCTGGAACATTTCCATCATCTGTTTGAGCAAATTGTTTGTCTCTTCTTCTTGTTGCTTGATTTCTTTCTTGAAATCCTCATTGCTTATGAGCATATTCTCTTCTCTAATCCAGAAGCTCTTTCCTTAGCTGTTTGTTTTCTCTTTCCAGTACTGTGTTCCTTTGCAGTAATTCCAAATTTGTAGAAGCTGACTTGAAGTTTATCTTGTTCAACCAAGCTAGATTCAGCTCCTTATGATGAACACGGGTAGGAATGACATCAACAACATCTTTGCCAGATAAGCATAACGGAGTCTTCACATGTGTTCTACTGACAACTACTTCTTGTAAGTTGTTGACAACCCCTTTCAACCAATCCTTGAGGTTGTTCTAAGCAAAGTCTTGAGCATCAAGAGATGATCTTTGAAGTTCAGACAAGACAAACTCAACTCTTTCTCTTAATCTCCTCCATTGATTTTCATAGCTCTCTTCATGAACCAAGTTGTTTCTTAATCCAACTAATTTGTTCAGCTTCTGAAATATGTTCGCACACACATCTGCTAATATTGTAGAATCTAGAAACAGGGTGGGTGGAGAAGGGATATTTGTAGTTCTGGCAGGAGCACATGTTTGAATGGCTAGGTTTGAAGATGAAGGTTGGTCATTTGTAGAGATTTCAGGTTCAGCAAAAAGAGTATTGGTCTTAGAAGGTTGATCAACAAAAACTTGTTCAAGGGCATGATGTCCAAGAACAATTTGTTCAGGAACATGTTGTTCAGGAACAGTTTGTTCAGGAACAAATTGTCTTCTTTTGGCTAAATTTCTCAATGCAATGCTAAGGGATATATTTGAGTGAGTTGCATTAAGATGATATGGTAGATGTTCAGGATGAATGACAATGTCTATACAGGTTAATGAGGCCATTTCTAAGTTTGGTGTTTGTTGTTGGGGGTTTTCCGACATAACTTCATCAGAAGCTAGTTCAGATGCTTTTTCTAGATTAGACTCATAACCTGGTAATTCTCCTGAATAATGATTTACCAGATTGTCCAACACAAATGGTTCATATGTTTGGGTGGTTGGTTTAGGTAGAGATAGAGATACCTTATGGTTGCAGACTCAGGCCCTGTTTGATCATCTACAACCTCTGCATCAACAGGAACAAATTGAAGCGGTTCAATCATTGGTGGTTGTAGAGGATGATCAACAGGTAGTCTTACACAAGCATTGATCCTTCTTTCTTGCATATCCTGTATCCTTTCTTCAACAGAAGGATACATAGGAACAAAGGTATCATTATCTGGCTTTTTCTGAGGTTTGGTGGATAATGATGAGGATAAACGCTTTTGTAGGTTTTCATAGACTTTATTCAGAGGAATATCATCCATGTCTAAAGAGGTTGATGAAGAGGTTGAGAGGGAGGCTGAGGTTGATTGAAAGTTTGAGGTTGTACTAGATTCTATATTTATTATATTAGCTGTATGAAATGAATTAGTATTACCTTTTTCAGCTTCTGAAGCATTAGCTTCTGAACAACCAACTTCCTTCTAAACTCCTTTAGTAGTATCCACCATTTCACCATACATTACTAGTTGTTAAAGATTCTATGTAAGCTCAATTCCCAGTTGAGCAGCTTCAACTGTTGATTCCTTCCACAGAACTTCAGCAGGAACTTCAATTTCCTTGGCAATCTCAAGTGCCTTTTTTAAAGCAGCAACATTAGTAGTTTTATTCTTCTTAACCTCTCTTGAGACAAGCTTAGTTGCTTCTTCTACTTCCTCTTCTTCTTCATAAGAAGCAACCTTCAACTTCTTGACAACATGCTTCCTTTTCTTCTTTGGAATTGAGGGTTGAACAGGTAGAGATTATGAAGTTTCAGCTGACTTGCCACTTCTGGTTCTCTTGTTCAAAACCTTAGCAGGGTCTAGATCCTGAACTTCTTCTTGGATGGTTGGCACATCAGAACCAGTTGCTTCTGCTTGAGGAGCAACCTTGGTTTTCTTTACTTTCTTCTTTTGAGGTTCAAAAGCTTCTTCAGCAGCTTCTGACAGGTACTCTTCTTTGGTCAGCTTTCTTTTCTTTTTAGAAGCAACAAGAATAACACCACCAAACATCGTTTCTGGAACATCTTCCATCCTGATGGTCTCTCCAGTTGTTTCATAGTGCTTCAAGATGTAACTGACTTTTACATCAAGAGGATCTTGCGTACAGATAGGAGGAAAGTTATCCATCAAGTTAGATACTGCCTCAGATTCCTTCAAATTTGTAGCTGACTTCTTGTAATCCTCTTTCTTGATTAGCTTCATGTGTCTCAAGGTACCACCATTTATCACCTTGCCTGTTATTGTGCCCAACTGCTTATCATCTGAGACCTTGGATGTTCTGATAGCATCCAGAATTCCACCTTGATGAAAGATTTCAGAAAGAAGCCTTCCATAGGGTACCCATCATCTGTTGATTGTTTGACTCTCCCTCAGAGTCTTAATCATGTGCCCGAAGATGTACTTAGGTGCATTTTCCTTTTCCTTGGTCATGAAGAAGTGCAGAAACACTCTATGATCTAGTGAAGGTTGATCTCCACCACCACCTTTTGGTAGAAGATTTTTATTCTGGATCTTCAGGAGCAGCTTGTGTTCCATGCTCAAGTCACATTACTTTCCTTTCTTAGTACTGTTGAACATTGTCTTGTTCACTATATCGATCCATGGACTGGTTTTGTTGTTATCCAAGCCACTAACAAACCTTCCTTCAGATGCTCTCCTGATTACCCAAGCAATCACCTCTTCTGAGATAAACACAGAGATACCCATGATGCTTGATCTTATTTTAGTAACTGTGAAAGGTTCCAAATCCATTTCTTCTCTTGATTTACCAGCTAAATTGGGGTCAATCAGAACTTTCTCATCCATCTCCAACTGAGCAGCTTTACGATCATATACTTGTGCTCTAACCCAGAAGTTCCTTACTAGGTTCATGTAGGTTGGACCATTATGAGCTTCGTAGTATTTCTTGATGTCGCAACCATGGTGTGCTAGAGATACGAAGTCCACAGGGTTTTCCACTTGAACATTGAGATCCCATTCTTCTAAAGACATAGTTCTTCCCCTGATTTCATAAGCAGTTGCTTCTTGCATGGACGATTCTGGAACTGAACTTGAGGATTACGTTGATGAAGATGAAGTTTTTAGGGTACTAAGGTTTATTTTTTATTTTTTTTGAAAGGATGACTTTTCGCAGAGAAACAGTCTAAAATCAGAAAGTGTGAGTTGTGAAGTGAGTAATGTGTGATTTTTGTCTAAGTGTTTTGAGTAAAACGTTTGCAATTCATAAGGGGACAAATAAACACAACAATAATCACATTGGGGGCGCTAGATAGTACATTCAAAGCTTAAAATCTTCATTTCCCTTTTATGTAATACACCAATACAATTAAGCCACATTGGATTACTTCAGATGAGATGCCAAGTTAGTGGTACAGGTGTTACCAAAAAGTAACTTCCAACGATTCCACTAACTCTACTATTCAGGAGCAAAGAGTCTAGCTTCTGAAGTTAAGATGCTGATGTCATCTTTAGAAGCACATTTTCCTCAGAATCCCAGTTAAAAGCTTCTGATGGACCATAGCTTCTGAACTAACTTCAGGACTTAACTTCTTGTTCAGGAGGAAGCAAATTTAACCAGCCACAAAGTGCATGTTCAAATTTTTCTTAATGAAATCAAATCTTTAAACAGTTAAAGGTTTGGTGAATATATCAGCCCATTGATGTTCAGTATCAAAGAATTGTATATCCAAAATTCCTTTTTGAACATAGTCTCTAATAAAGTGGTGTTTGATTTCAATGTGCTTAGCTCTTGAATGTAGAATTGCATTCTTTGACAAACAAAAAGCAGCAGTATTATCACAAAAGATATGAATACTGTTAGCATTAATCTGATAATCTTCCAACTGATGTTTCATCTAAAGTAGTTGTGTACAACAACTTGCAGCAGAGATGTATTCTGCTTCTACTGTAGACATAGCAATAGTTTCTTGTCTTTTGCTAGCCCATGATATTAGATTCTCTCCCAAGAACTGACAGTTACCACTGGTTGATTTTCTTTCAATCCGGTCACCAGCATAGTCAGCATCACAAAATCCAACCAACTTATAGTCTAAGGATTTCCTGTAAAGGAGTCCAAGATTTGTTGTTCCTTTCAGATACCTGAAGATTCTCTTAACAGCTGTTAAATGATATTTTAAGGTGAGAAAAACACAAGGGGGGGGGGGGGGGGGGGGTGGAATTGTGTTGGCTTTTTTTTTTTTTTTTTCTTCTTCTTCTTCTACTGAAGTCACTGGTCAGAAGCAGTTAGATTACAACTTCTGAAGTGATGTTCAGATTCTAAAATGCAGCGAAAAAATACAGGTTCCCTCCACAAACTGGAAGTAGTCCTGTCCCCCTTTCACTTTCAAGGAGAGTTCACTAAAATGTAATATCTGATTACAAATGCTCACTACGAAAACTAGCAAGAGACTTCAAATGCTCAAGCACAACTGCAAGAGACTTCCTATGCTCCTGAACACAATCAAGAGACTTCTATGCTCAAGCACAACTGCAAGAGACTTCTAATCAAACAGAATTACAAAGAAAAATGTTTGAAGTTGAACACTTGATATACAATCAGTGGTGTTCACAATACAAATCAGATACAGACTCTTAAGACTCTAGAATTTATAAGATATGAACTTTGATAAGAAATTCTATGTGAACTTTTTGAAGCAGAACAATTTCAACAGAGTTTTGGTGTAACGCCCTACTTTTAATATTTAATATTTTATTAATTTATTGTATTTTTAGTGTATTATTATTTGATTTATAATATATATTTTGATGAAATATGCTAATATGTGTTATTTGGTGTAAAAATATATTTGTTATTTTGTGTAGAAATATTATGTTATTTGTTATAGAAATATATTTCTTGTGTGGTGTAAAGATATATTTGTTATAGAAATAGGTTTGTTATATAGAGATATATTTGTTATAGAAATATGTTTGTTATGTAGAGATATATTTGTTATAAAAATATATTTGTTATTTGGTTTGAAAATATATTTGTTATTTTATGTAGAAATATATATGTTATTTTGTGTGGATATATATATGTTATCTAGTATAGAAATATATTTGTTATTTGGTGTATTATTATTATTATTAAGATATTAGGGAAGAAAGTAGTTTTTGGTGATAAGAGTAAATAAGATAGAGGAGAAGAGATATATAAATAGAAGAAGTTAGGTTAGAATAGTTTTAAGGTAAAAACAGTTTTTTGTGAGAAAAGTAGCCACCAAAGAGAAGAGAGAAAGCAATTCCCGTTTTTCTGAAATCTGCCACAGTAAAACAGCGATTTCTCACTCGTTAACTGTTGGATCGTGACGAATTTTGGACACAAGGTTCACGACACCTGGGTCTACCTTTTCACCGTTCGGATCGTCGAAACAAGGTCGGAGTTAAGAGAAAACTGTCGCGCACTGCAGCAGTATACTTGGGTGTTTTCACCACTTTTGTTCTCTTTCGTAAGCTTTGTTCATCTGAATTAAGGTAAGGGTGAGACTAACTCTCATTAAAATTAAGTGTATGATCTCTGAAATTACATCTAACATGTTAGGGATTAGTTTTGAAAGTTTTTGAGAATTAGGGTTATGAGAGAATTTAATGGTTTAATGATGTTTAACGGTTTAAGTGATGCAAAATTGATGCACAGACCTTAGATATTTCATAAGATTGATAATCAGAATTAGTTTTAAGGTTAGAACCATGAGATTAGGCTGTTCCAGATTTTCTAAGTTGTTTACTTGTGCTGTTTTGAATTGTTTTGATTATGATTTGAGTTTTGATATGAATATGTGATTCGCTGGTAATTGAATTATCATTTCAGTACTTGTAATTTGATATGCAATTCTTTCTTTAATTGATTGTGCATGAGTTATATGATGAAGTTGTTTATGATTAATGAATCTTTTATGGTTGATTTAATATTGAATTATGAAGTTGTTGTTGTGGTATTGAGATGGTGTCGTTGTATTTGAGTCGTGTCGTTGCATTGAGTCGTGTCGTTGTATTGAGTCGTGTTGTTGCATAGCATAGTCAACGATGGGGGCTTAATGCTTGACAGGTCCTTTTACGACCTTAGCGATGGGGGCTTAATGCCTGACAGGTCCTATTTGACCTTTAGCGATGGGGGCTTAATGCCTGACAGGTCCTATTTGACCTTTAGCGATGGGGGCTTATGCCCTGGATGGTACCACATGCATATAAGTTGTTAAGATATCAAGATGTTAAGAAGTTGCATAGTCGTGTCGAGTTGTCTAAGTTGTCTAAGATGTTGAGTTGTTGAAGAAGAGTCTTGATGAAATAATTATGAATGCATTTGTTGTTTAACATGATGAACTTGATGATGCGATGATGTTTCCTATATGATGAATTTTGATGATGTTTTCTATATGATGAATTTTGATGATGTTTTCTATATGATGAATTTTGATGATGTTTCTATACATGATTATGATGAGTTGTTTGAGATTATATATGTTGATGAATATGATGAACTATGATGAGTTGCTTTATGATTGTACTTGTTGAAGATTATGTGATTAGTTGATGTTTTAAGTTGTTAGTTGTAAATTGATGAATTATATGCTTAAGTTTAATGTTTGTGAAATCTCACCCCTTCTGTTGGAATTGCCGCCTTGTGGGCAAGTGCAGATTTCAAGGACTAGCTGTTGATGTGAGTGGACTCCTCAAGTGTCTAGGTGCTCTGATACGTAACGGGATGGGGAACTTTACTTATGTTTTCTATTCTTTACGTATTTAACTATGAGATTTTATGAACATGATATTAAAGAATTTGATGAGATTTTACGTTGAGGCCTTCGTGCCAAAGTTGTTTTTAAGATTTTTGAAATAAATTCCGCTGCGAAGTGATTTAAGATTTTATTGAAATATTTTGAAGGATAAATTATTATTTATTCCATTGTGATTTTTAAGAAATGTAGCATTCCGTTTAAGTTGTGAAACTCTGATTATTATTTTGAGAAATTTTTATGTTGGGAAAACGGGGTGTTACATTTGGCACTTTGTAAATTGTTGTTGAGTCTTGCCATTCTCTAAGTCTCCACTCATTTATATAGAGGTGTGAAAGAGACATTCTCTAAGCCAGCACATCAAAATAAGAGTCGTTTGAAGCCTTGATCAATCATCAATGATCTTTTGCCTGATATGGTTATTGCCCTATAAAGGATCAATTTCAAATCCATTCGAAGTCTGTAGGAACATTGTTGCAAGTGCAGCTGTTTTTCTTGTCTTGCAGCGATACAAAAATTGAGTTGTGGAGATAGTGGTTGTACACTTCGTACAGTTGTAGTTTGTCAAAGCTATTCAAAGAACAAGCATCCAATGCCTTCAAATCCTTTCAAAATAGTCGTTGCTTCACTTTACCAGTCTTCTGCAGTGCTTAGACGAGATTAAATGCATTGAACAACCTTTGAAGCTTTAAGTCTTGCATCTTTTGATGAACTACAACTTCTAGCGATCTTCACTTTCCAATGAGATGCTTCTGATGAACTTTCTTCTGATGACGTCATCACTTCAGGAGCAGTACTCTTCAGACACTTTAAGCTACCTTTTTGTTGATTCCTTTGCTCTCTTTTGTTCTTCTAGAACCTAATCATGACCTCAAATTTTTGTCTATGGTCCTGTACACTTGAACAAATGTTAGCATATCCAATTGACAATTTTTAATACCTTGTTATCATTAAAACTCTCAAGAGATAGTGTTAAACACATTTTGTGCCAACAATCTTCCCCTTTTTGATGATGACAAACATTAGTACTTAAAATGTTAAATTTTTGTTAATCTAATTAACAAGTTGACTATTATGGTATGACGTTTGTAAGCTCCCCCTGAGTCCAATAGTACTATAAGGTGAGGTTTGTAAGAGATAAGAAGATGGTCTATTAATTTAAATTGTTTGAAATTAAATTAATGGGGCTCAGAGCCTTTATATACTATACATCTACTCCCCCTTTTGTCATTAACAAAAAGTATAAGATAAAGACAAAAGGAAAGAGATGAGAAAAACGTAGGGAGAAATTCTGTAAACACAAGTCATATATTATAGCATAAAAGTAGTTCAAAAGCACATAAATGTTAGTCAGAAGCAGTAATTCAGAAGCACAAATACATAAGCAGAAACATGTAAAGATACGAATAACAAAAATAAAACAAGCTAGGGTTGTGCAACTAAGGTTGAGCTTGTTTTAGGAACATCTCCATCATCTGTTTCATCATCATTTGTGTTTCTTCTGCTTGTTGCTTCATTTCTTGCTTGAAGGCTTCATTGCTTTTAAGCAAATTTTCCTCTCTAACTCTGGCTTCTTGCAACTTTGCTTTTGTTGATGACTTGTACTCAAGCAGCAGTAGCTTCTGTTCAAGAACTTCTTTCCTGAGCTACTTGTTTTCCTTTTCCAATTCAGCATTCATTTGCAGCAGGGCTAGTTCTGTAGAGAGTAGACTAATATTTACCTTTGACAGCCAATTAAAATTCAGCTCTCTTGGTTGTAAACCTGTTGGAATGAAGTCAGTAGCACTCCTTTTTCTTAAGCATAAAGGTCTTTGCACCCGGGTTCTCAGAACTTTTACTTCTTGCAGATTGTTATCCACCCCTTTTAGCCAATCTTGAAACTTGATTTGAGCAACATCTTGAGCATCAAGACATGTTTTCTGAAGTGCACTCAAGACATAGTCTACTCTTTCTTTCAGTCTCTTCCATTGCTTTTCATAGTTGTCCTTGTGAACCAGATTATTTATTGCTTCAATCAGGTTGTTCAGCTCCTGAAATATGTTCTCACACACATCTGCTAGTAATATAGAATTTATAAATATGGTTGGTGGTGAGGGTACATTTGTTTTGACAGGTGCACATGGTTGAATAGCTAAATTTGAGGATGATGGTTGGTCATTTGTGGAGTTATTGGTTGGAATATAGGTCTCAGAAATTTGAACAGAATTTATGACCATAGTGGAAGTTGAGTTAACTTGCTCATCCCCACAATCAGAATCTTCTGATGTGATCGTAAAAACAGGTTCATTGACATTTTCAGGAATTTTAGGAGACTCAATATTAACTAGAAAGGTTTGTTCAGGAACAATTTGTTCATGAACAGAGTGTCCAGAAGCAACTTGTTCAGGAACAGAGATATCTGGTAAGGTAGTTTAGGCCATTTGTGCGTTTGGTGCTTGTTTGTCATCGCGATTTTCGGGTGTCAAATCATTAATTGGATTTGAACCTTTCGATCATTGATGTCTCTATTTTTTTTGGGGAAGGTAAAATCGAGAAAACCTCAGAAATCCTAAGTTCGGGGCTGATTTCATCACGGGAAGGTGTTAGGCACCCGTAATGACTATAGTATCCTATAGGAACCGTTTTACTATGCTTTACGTTTATGTGTTGCTTTTATCGCTACTTGTAAAAGAGATTGGTTTTAAGAATGAGAGGGAGAAGATGGGATTTTATTTTATTGGACTTGGAGAGATTTTGAGTCTCTTGCCTACATACCCTTTTAAGGGATCAAAATTCCATGTAGTTCTCTTCCAAAATGTTTTTTGTGGGTTGATTCAATTTTTGTTTTGAAAAAGTTTTGAAGAAGGGAAAGAGGCCGTATAAGCATTAGGATTGAAAACAAGTGAGGTTAGTCCAATTTATTTACAAAAACAGTTAAAGTTGGAAATTAATTGTATTTTGATTTGATTAAGAAAATAAAGGGAAAATCCTTTGGAGTTTTGACTCCAAGGTTTATTTGGAAAATATTTGAAGCGATGGAAGTTATTTGTTTTTCAAAAAGGGTTAATTTTCTCTAAGCATCGCGCATCCTAAACATACATCTAAACGATAAACATACAACGTGTGTGCGTGTGTCGGTGCATGTGTCGGTGTACATCATTATAGTCCATAGTCTTTTACATCGGGTCCTATTTTACATTCTATAGCCTTGCATGAAATTTAAAGAAAGGTAAACTAAACCTAAAATATTGCATGAATTAATGGAAATTGCATAAGGGTGACTAAAGGAAGAAAAACAAATGAGAGTGAGGCAATGCTTGCAATGTGCATGGGACATAGGACAAAATGGTTAGTGATAAAATGAGAAATGATAGCATGGGTAACAATGCATAGGAAATGAATTTTATTAACAAAGCACTAAACCAATTGAAAAAAGATGAAGTGAACATAACTAAAAACATTAAGCAAATTGCAAAAGAACTAATATCAAAAATAATGCAAATGACACCAAACTAAGACCTAAAATCTTTACCCAAAACAGCACCCCCCTTTCAAAGAAAACATTTCAAGAATCAAGGAGAAATTACAAGTCATATTCAAACCTAACACCATCACACTCACAAGCATATTGCATTTCAAAATTAACAATTGAACTTGACAAATTGGAGGCTATCAATTAAACTTGCAAAAACAAGAAATCAACATTCAAAATTGTAACATCGGGGATTGCAATCAAATTTGTAAGATAAGGAGTTAACCATTGGATTTGTGAAATAAAAGACTAAGAATTAACTTGTAAAGCAAGAAACTACCAACTAAGCTCGTAAAACAAAGAAAATACCAATTAGGCTTGCAAAAATGTAAAATCATCATGGACTCAGCAAAGAACACATCCCAAAACCAGGCACCAAATATCAACATCACGCGGCAAAGATGGGACTAAAATTATGCACGAAATTCCTCCAAGAACACAAAAACATGCAAATTCAATAAATAAATTAGCGCACATGCTTTTTATTCACTTTAAATTGTAAAAATACCACAAAACAATTGAAAATATATCAAGAAACATGTGTTAATTTTTCAGGATTTTTGCAAGGAATTTTAGCATACGCAGGGGTTCAAATATCACAAACAGAGGTGTGTATAGCAACAAAATTCAAGAAATTTGGAAAGAAACAAGAACCCAAACTACCCAGCCCAAACCCACGCGGGTTAGTAGATCCGGATCTCCAGAACGCATCAGGGGCGCTGGATTGATCCGGATTCAACAGGATCTAGATCTAAAGGTCCAGAATACGGGGCGCTGGATCGGGTCAAGATCCACCCGGTCTAGCGCCTTATATAAAAGGCTCAGACCCGGCTTCCCCTTCATTTTCCAGAACCGTTCTCTCTCTTGTTCTTCTCTTCCTCGCCGTTCTCTGAAACCCTAACCCTAATTTCTTGAATCCTACCCAGAATTTGTTCATCTATGGCTTAATCAACACGTGCTTTCATCCTAAGCATGAATCAGTCAAAAGAAATCGTTTTCAACCGTTGAATCAAGACGAATCTTGAGTTTCAACCTGGAGGTTCGAACTGTTTGGCTTTTCGTGTTTTTCTTTGAATGAAATTTTCGTAAAAACCCAAGGGTTCACTCCGATTCACACACGTTGTGCATCTTGAAGTGTTTTCTTGTTTTTTCAAATCATTTTGTGTTGAGGTTAGGGTTTTGAGCCGAACAGTTTCGATCTTCCACGGATTCGCATCATTCCGAATTCGTGATGATTTCCAACGGGATGAAATAGAGTTTAGATGTTACCTGAGTTTTAATCGGAGATTCGAACCGTTTCTTCGCCGTTCCTTTGGATTTGGCTTCTGATCTTGAATTCTTGGCTTCGAACTTCGTGAATGAACCGGTATCATTTCTTCTCCTCTTCTCTGGTTCGAATCCGGTGAAATTCTTCGCCTCTTCTTCTTCTTCTCTGATTCAGGCTCTGCGATCACGCTTGTAGCGCGCTACCTTCGGTGGCGTGCTCGCGTTTGGATTGCAGGCGCAACGGTTCAGTGATGAAAATTCACCATGAATTCTCTGAGAACTGCTTGAAGTTGCATCGAATTCATTCGCATTTTGCTTCTGTTTGTCTCTGTGGATCGGATCCAATGATGAATTCAAAGAATTGGTGCGAATGGTTCTGGATTGATGCTGGAATTGATCTAGGGTTTCATGAATGTTCGTGAATTTTCTGAGTTTCTTGTGGATTTGATTCTAACTGCCAAGAGAGAGAATGAGAATTCTGTTAGTGTGATGTGGCGCGTGATTCTGATTCCTCTGACACGCAAGTCCTTATATAGCTGGCCATGTGGACTTTGAGCCAATGAGATGGTGACACCTGTAACTGGACTGCCTGCGTGGCTTCTGGGACGAAACTGTAAAAAAATGAACTCAAGGACCAATATGCAATTAATGAAAATTTGGGACTGTTTTGCAATTTTTAAAAGATTGGACTGTTTTTAAAAGAAATGAAAGAATTGGACTGTTTTCAAAAGAATTGGGACAAACTTGCAAAAAAGACAAAATATTTGGACTGAATTGCAATTTTTAAAAGTATTTGGACTAAAATGTAAAAAGAATAAAATTGACTAAAAAATGTAATTTGAAATGCAACGTAAAGTGAAACGTTTAAAAACGACAAAATGGACTAAAACGAACAAACTACCAAAAATGAGGTATTTTAAAATACCTCTCTGCCCAAATTTTGTTTGATGTGAAAAGACTAAAATGCCCCTAGGGCAAAAACGACTCAAACTGACTCAGACTGACTCAGATGCAAGACTAAATGATTTTGTGCAAATTTTGATTAATGATTCATGAAAACAAATTGGAAAGACTCAGGGACAAATTGTAGGGACTGAAAATGGGTTCCTTTGTAGGAAATGACCAAAATACCCTTTTGTATGATTTTATGCAAAAATTCAAAAGACTGAAACAGTAATGTATGCAGTTGAAGCACAGTAGAAAACACGGTGGATTTTGAAAGTATTTGGAAAATAGCGGGGAAATTGAGTGAGTATTTTTAGGTCCAAAATGAGGGTATGATAGCTGCCCCTATTTAAGTTTCTTCGTTTGGAGAGTCAAGAGACGGAGTCTTTGGCTTGACATGACGAAGATACTTAAATATCGACATTAGCACGGATTTTGGGCGTAAAAATACATTTGTAAATGCTATGTATGCCATGCAACATTTGTGTTATGAATGCAAGACAAACTGAGAGTTGAATTTAACAAAATATGCCGTATCCATTGCGGGATTGGTTGACATTAACAGAATAGCAAAAAGGAGTATGTCGTATCCATTGCGGGACTGATTGACATTAACAGAATAGCAAAAAGGAATATGTCGTATCCATTGCGGGACTGATTGACATTAACGGAATAGCAGATAACAAGACTCACTGGGGAGACTCGAAAGCAAATTTGACAGGTACAAGCTGTTCTTGGATGCGAACTGGCCACTTGACCGGGAACATTGACAACAAAGGCGCAAGCTGCTCTTGTATTTGAGCTGGTTACTTGGCTGAAAGCAAATATAGAAAGCACAAGCTGTTCTTGGACACGAACTGGTTACTTGGCTAAAAGGAGACAAAATAGAAAGCACAAGCCGTTCATGTACTTGAACTAGTTACTTGGCTGACAAGGAACAAAAGAAGCACGAGCTGTTCTTGGATGCGAACTTGCCGCTCGGCGGATACCAAAAAGAAAGGTACAAGCTGTTCTTGGATATGAACTTGCTACTTGACCGATAACAGAAACAAATTGTATTTGAAAAAGACTTGAATTTGATTGACATAACTGCAGGAGCTTGAATTTGAAGGGAATATTGACGAGACTGTTGAACTTTGAAATTGACATGACGGTAGACATTTGTCGTTGACAGAGGAAATTTGAAAGTTGACAAGATTGATTTTGATTGAGATTAACATAGGAATTGAGAATGCAGATGCGTATGAATAGCATGACAATCTTATCGAATGCATGAACACATAGGATGCATGATTATGCATGTATGAATGCTTGGGCATGCATGATGATTGGCAATTCGTAGACACAATTTCGCAGGGACAGACAAAACATTGGAATATTGGGCACGTAATGGCTCGCGCTCGGACATATATTTGCAAAAGTTCCTCTTCTGGGGATGCAGTCGTTCGAAGATACATCGAGACCATCGCCGAAGGCAGGAAGCTGTAAAATTGTAGAGAAAAATAGTCTGAGTAGTATTGCTGCTCGTTGGAACGGTCATGCAAGTGCTTTGGACATCGCATCTGTGGTCAATGCTTTTGCATGTTTGTTTTTTTCCATTTCATTTTCATTTTTTCTTTCATCATCCCATTTTTGCCTGGATCGCCCTTTCGGGTTTTCGACCCACCGGGGAATAGTTTTTTTTGTGTTGCCCCTGTTTTTGCCTGAACTGCCTTCGAAGGTTGTCAATCCATCGGGGTGCTCATTTTTGCCTAAGCCGCCCTTTCGGGTTTTCAACTTAGCGAGCGTATTCATTTTTTTATGCTTTTCATTCTGTTTTTTCATTCTTGCCATTGACCACAGACCGTCACCGGGAGGAAGGCTTGCTAGTAACTTGAATTAGAACTGATATCAATGTAGATTTGTTCATGCATGTTCATTTGAATGTACCTAGCTGTTCAGGCTTGTTTTCAAAATACTTAAAAATTTCAATCTTCATAATGTTTATTCCAGACATGCATCATTATTAACATAGAAGAAATCTTTTGTATAAAGTTTTGAAAATAGAATAGAAAATGAGTGCCAAACAAAAGCATAGGCTCAAATCGATGTATAAGGGCGGTAGTCAGCCAAAGGCGCGACCCCACAGATTTACAAATCTTGGAAAATGGTAATTTTATTGGTTGGTGGTACATTGAACACAGTAACTGCTATGGTATCTGAAACTCTTGAATCCGCAGGCGTCGGAACCTTGGATGAGAACAGCCAAACATCAATTGCAAAGATCCCAAGGGGAATGGTAACTTGCCAGATATAGTCAATTGTCTTTTATTTCAATCTCATTTTTGCATGAACCGCCCTTTCGGGTTTTCGGCTCATCGAGACGCTCATTTTTGCCTGAGTTACATGTAATCTCAGCGAGCTCTTACATTTTTGTTTCTTGTCCCTTATTTTGCCTGGACCGCCCTTTCGGGTTTTCGATCCACCGGGAAGCGCATTTTTGCCTAGGCCGCCCTTTCGGGTTTTCGACCTACCACGCTGTTCTTTTCATATCTAGACAAAGTATTTCTTGACTATATCGGCATTCACAGGATTCGGAAGTTCTACACCATCCATGTGTGTGAGAATCAGTGCACCGCCAGAGAAAGCCTTCTTGACAACATAAGGTCCCTCATAGTTAGGCGTCCATTTGCCCCTTGGGTCGGGTTGTTGACTCATTCTTCTTTTCAACACGAGTTCACCCTCCTTGAATACCCGAGGACGGACTTTCTTGTCAAAAGCATTTTTCATCCTTGTTTGATACATCTGACCGTGAGCCAAAGCATCTAGGCGTCTTTCCTCAATCAAATTCAACTGGTCGTACCGACTCTGGCACCACTCGGCCTCGGACAACTTTGCTTCCATAATCACACGGAGAGACGGAATCTCCACTTCTAACGGGAGGACTGCTTCCATGCCGTATACAAGAGAAAAAGGCGTTGCCCCGGTTGAACTACGGACTGTAGTGCGGTAGCCGTGTAGAGCATAGGGCAACATCTCATGCCAGTCTTTGTATGTTGTTACCATCTTCTGCACAATCTTCTTGATGTTCTTATTGGCGGCCTCGACTGCACCATTCATCTGAGGTCTGTAAGGAGAAGAATTGTGGTGTTCAATCTTGAATTTCTCACATAAGGCCTGCACCATGTCATTGTTCAGGTTGGTACCATTGTCAGTGATGATCTTGCTAGGGACACCATACCGACAGATGATATTGTTCTTGATGAATTTGACTACCACTTGCTTAGTCACGTTGGCATATGATGCAGCTTCGACCCATTTGGTGAAATAATCGATTGCTACCAGGATAAAACGATGACCGTTTGATGCTTTTGGTTCAATTCTTCCGATCATATCAATGCCCCACATAGAGAAAGGCCATGGAGAAGACATAACATTGAGGGCGCGCGGAGGCACATGGATCTTATCAGCATATACTTGACATTTGTGGCACTTTCTAGCGTATTGATAGCAATCGCGCTCCATGGTAATCCAGTAGTAACCAGCTCTCAACAGCTTTCTAGACATAACATGCCCCGATGCGTGGGTCCCGAAGGTGCCATCGTGCACATCGTGCATCAGCTGTTCTGCCTCACACTCGTCGACACATCTTAACAACACCATATCGAAATTCCTTTTGTACAGGACATCACCATCCAGCAGGAACTTGCTAGCCAACCTGCGCAGCGTCTTCTTGTCTTTATTGGAAGCACCCGGCGGATACTCATGGCTTCGCAAAAATTGTTTGACATCATAATACCAGGGTTTGCTGGCGACTCCGTCTGAACCCGTTTGTTCAATTGCATCACTGACAGTAAACACATGAGCGGGCCGATCTAAACGTTGTACTTTGATCATCGGCACATGATTCCAATGGTTTACTTGAAGCATGGAAGATAAGGTAGCAAGAGCATCGGCCATTTGGTTCTCCTCTCGGGGGATATGGTGCAACTCGACCTTTGTAAAATACGTCAACAGACGCCTTGCATAATCACGGTAAGGGATCAAATTGGCATGATGGGTCTCCCATTCTCCCTTTATCTGGTTGATGACTAATGCAGAGTCTCCATAGATGTCTAGATGCTTGATTCTCATATCGATGGCTTCTTCAATTCCAAATATGCACGCTTCGTACTCGGCCACATTGTTGGTGCATTCAAACACAATCCGGGCTGTGAAAGGAATGTGATGCCCCTGTGGAGCCACAATTACTGCGCCAATTCCTCGGCCATAAGCATTGACAGCACCATCAAAGACCAATCCCCACTTGCTGTCCGGGTCTGGACCTTTACCGATCAGTGGTTCTTCGCAGTCTCTTGATTTTAAAAACATAACTTCTTCGTCGGGGAAATCGAACTTCAAAGGTTGATAATCATCAAGGGGTTGGCAAGCGAGATGGTCAGCCAGAATACTCCCTCTAATGGCTTTCTGAGCTTTAAACACAATATCATACTCTGACAGCAACATTTGCCAACGTGCGATTTTTCCAGTGACAGCCGGTTTCTCAAAGATGTACTTGATTGGATCCATCCGGGATATCAACCAAGTCGTATGATTTATCAAGTAATGACGCAGGCGTTTGGCAGCCCAGGCCAAGGCACAACAGGTTTTCTCGAGCATAGTATACCGAGTCTCACAATCGGTGAATTTCTTGCTCAAATAGTAGATTGCATGCTCTTTCTTTCCAGTCTCATCTTGCTGACCGAGCACACATCCCATGGATTCATCCAACACTGACAGATACATGATCAATGGCCTTCCTTCCACCGGTGGAACGAGGATAGGAGGTTCTAGCAAATAACTCTTGATGTTGTCGAAAGCTTCTTGGCATTCCTCATTCCATACCACGGGCTGATTCTTCCTGAGTAACTTGAAAATTGGCCCACAGGTCGCAGTCATGTGGGATATAAATCTGGAAATGTAGTTCAAACGCCCGAGGAATCCTCTGACTTGCTTCTCGGTTTACGGAGCCGGCATCTCGCGGATGGCTCGGACTTTATCTGGATCTACTTCAATGCCCTTCTGGCTGACGATGAAGCCTAGCAATTTCCCTGATCTAACACCGAACGTACATTTGTTTGGGTTCAGCCGAAGCTTGTACTTTCTCAACCTTTCAAACATCTTAGACAAGTATTCAACGTGTTGTTCTTCATCGCTCGACTTGACAATCATGTCATCTACGTACACTTCAACCTCTTTGTGAATCATGTCATGGAACAAAGTGGTCATCCCCCTTTGGTAGGTAGCACCAACATTTATTAGACCGAACGGCATTGCTTTGCAGCAGAAAGTCCCCCACGGAGTGATGAACGATGTCTTCTCCCTGTCCTTGGGTGACATTTTGATTTGGTTATAGCCAGAAAACCCGTCCATGAAGGAGAACACCTTGCACTGGGCAGTATTGTCAACAAGCACATCGATGTGAGGCAGTGGGAAATTGTCCTTCAAGCTTGCTCTGTTCAAATCTCTGTAGTCAACACACATCCGAACCTTACCATCTTTCTTCGGCACTGGCACGATGTTAGCAACCCACTCGGGATATTCAACCGTCATGAGAAAACCCGCATCGATCTGTTTCTGCACTTCCGCTTTGATCTTCAGAGCCATGTCCGGCCGAGTCCGTCTCAACTTTTGCCTGACAGGAGGACAGTCTGGCTTTGTCGGTATCCGATGCTCCACAATCTGAGGATCCAAACCTGGCATGTCTTCATACGACCATGCAAAAATGTCTGAGTACTCCCGGAGAAGCTGGAAGATCCTTTTCTTGACCCCTTCCTCCAAGGCAGCACCGACTTTGATCTCTCTTTTGTTATCCTCGGTACCCAAGTTGATTAGCTCGATCTCTTCCTGATGAGGCCGAATGGTCTTCTCTTCTTGCTCAAGCAATCGGGCAATCTCATCTGGTATGTCATCACTATCCTCATCTTCGGTCTCGAATACCGGGGATTCAACAGTTTGGAGAAACATAGAATTACTGTGTTCAACGGGTTTACTTTGGTTCGATCTGCGTGACATGATTGGATGATTTTTAGAAAATAGTTTTCATGCAGATCTTTGAAATTAATAAGAAAACACAGATGTTTTGGTTTTTTCTGGCATTACCATTATTTCCAAGGGAAAAACATTAAAGAAAGAAAAAGAGTCGTGAAAGAAACGACGTTTTTTATTGATAATGGTGATGTCGGAACAAACATGCCCTTTACAAAAGAGTCACTTCCGCCTCGGGCAAGACGGAAGGATTGTTATTTTGAAAATAAAGCCTAAACAGCAAGACATATTACTTAGAATCATGCACAGACACACGGAGATTGATAACGTTCCAGTTCTTTGCAATGCCTCCTGGTATCACAAATGCGGGTCTGACCCCTCTTTCAGCAGCACCATCAAGAATCGCATTGGTAAATCCAGCACTACGGAACATTCTAGTTGACATGCCTGACGTCGAAGAGAAACCGAGACCCTCTTTGTGTTTGTTGTCCTGCAGCTGTATCAATTGGCCCCAACCAGCGGCCTGACCCTTCTGAACGGCTCGCTGCGCATCCTTTAATGAAGCCATGGCAGCACCAGCTCTCTTGGGCTCCGGACCCTCGATAGTCAAACCCTGGAATGCAGTTCCTTCGGCAGACTTAGCTTCGATACAAGAGAAGGATGATAACTGACTGACCAGATAAGCTTCTTCTCCATGTACTGTCACAAGTTTACCATTCCTTACGAACTTTAGCTTCTGATGGAGGGTAGAAGTGACTGCCCCAGCCTCGTGTATCCACGGTCTCCCGAGCAGGCAGCTGTAAGAGGCATCTATGTCCATAACCTGGAAAGTAATCATGAATGTTTCAGGACCAATAGTCATGGGGAGATCTACCTCTCCAAGCACAGTTTTACGGGAACCATCGAAAGCCTTGACTAGAAAAGTACTCCTTCTCAAAGGAACTCCTTGACAACTCAACTGATCCAAAGTCGATTTAGGCATCACATTCAACGACGACCCAGTGTCTACCAACACGTTGGACAGCAGATCCGTTTTGCAGTTCATGGAAATATGCAGTGCCAAGTTGTGGTGCTTTCCTGCCTCTGGAAGTTCATCTTCACCAAACCAAAGGTTACTGCAAGCAGTGATGTTAGCCACTATTCCGCCAAATTGATCCTCTGTGACTTCGTGGTCAACATAGGCTTGTTCCAACACTTTCAATAACACATTCCTGTGAGCTTCCGAACTGAGGAGTAGGGCCAAGATGGATATCTTCGAAGGAGTTTGTAGCAGCTGATCAACGATCTTATAATCGCTTTTCTTGATTATCCTCAAAATCTCATCCAGATTGGAATCTTCAATGGATTGGCCTGGACGGCCGAAACTTTCAACAACAGGAGGGATTGTCAATGGAGTAGCCTTATCAGCAGGAATTGTAACTTGCACATCATCTTTCTTTTGGAATAAGAGGGGTCGGACCTTGCCGCTCCTCAAAGCCGTCACTTCAGCGATACTGCCCACTGTGCTTGAGGACACCAAAGGTACTTCTTTCCCGTTTTCCAACATAGTCGCACTGTACTTGTACGGGATGGCTTTCGCAGAGGTATATGGTACTGGACCAGGCAACCGTATGACCAATGGTTCAACGTCCTTCCTGACGGGCGCGTTCTTAGCTGGAGTATCGTGGAAGATCGGCACTATCATGCAAACATCACTGGTAGTTAAGTAGTTGTCGTTCATCAATCTTTGGATATCAGTTTGAACTATGCTGCAACCCATAGGGTTCTGAAGACATTCGCAGCACGCAGCGTGGTCGTGGCTGAACAGAGCAGCTTGGCACAGCTTGATATGTAGCGGTACTAGGGGTGTAGCAACATTACGAACACTGAGATGAGGGATTTCTTCACAGACTTCAATCATATTAACAGCGGCATGGTTGGGGAGTGGATTGTCAAGTACGTGTGGGACATTTTTTTCAAAAGATAGCTTTCCCTGGTCAATCAACTTCTTTACAATGTATTTCAGAGTGTAGCAACCTTCTACGTCATGACCTAGGGCGCCTTGGTGGAAATCACATCTGAGATCGGAGCGGAATCTGGGAGGCAATGGGTTTGGCGGAGGCTTGCCAGGCCTAGTGGTGCAATACCCCTTATGTAACAGAGTCGGGAGTAGTTCGGCATACGCCATTGGTATCGGCGGGAAAGATGGTCTAGATTGAGGGCCTTGTTGTTGTTGTTGCGGTTGTTGTTGAGATAATGGTTGTTGTTGCATTTGTTGGGCGATGGCATTGACAGGGACCTGAGGCTGGCCCGGTAGAGGAGGGTATTGATGGTAGAACGGTTGATAGAACGGGTGCTGGGCATATTGTAGGTACTGATACGGTTGAGGCAGTTGTATAGCATTGACAGGAGCGGCAGTGGCAGACTGATTGGTTCCGGCGGACACCATTCCTACTTCCGATTCCTTTTTCTTGTGGTGACCGTTGCCGTATTTCTTCGGTGCATTCGAGGATTCACCTTTCTCAAACACGATAATTCCCTCTCGGACGGCTTCCTCCAAGCGGGTTCCCATAGTGACCATCTCAGAGAAGTTGCTTGGGGCAGCAATAATCATTCTCTCAACATAATCTTTCTTCAGGGTCTTCAAGAATGTTTGAGTCATTTCTTCCTCGTCCAAGGCGGGGGTGATACGGGCAGCTGCCCCTCTCCACCTCTGTGCGTATTCGCGAAAGCTTTCGTCCTTTTTCTGAGAAAGAGATCGGAGGAATTCTCTATTCGGCTTGAGCCTGGTGTTGAACCCATAGTGGTTCTTGAAAGCAGTAGCCAGATCATCAAAAGTACGGATATCATCCTTGCTCAAACCGGTATACCACTCCGCAGCGTCTTCCATTAGACTGTCCTGGAAGCAGTGGATCATAAGTGAATCATTGTCTGCATGGTTGGCCATCTTCCGGACGTATTTGATAATATGGTTCTGGGGGCAAGTCAGCCCGTTGTAGCGGTCAAATTCCGGGACCTTGAATTTCTTGGGAACATCCACCCTCGGCACCAAACAAAGGTCGTGCGTTTTGACGAGGTCACTGCTCCCACGGTTGGCCTTGATCTCGCGACGGAGTTCTCTGGCAAGTTCTTCCATTTTTTCTTCCATAGTTCCCAATACAGGAGTTTTTCCACGGTAATCATTAGCATTGGCGCCCTGAGGCGTAGAGTGCACAATCGGAACTGTGAAGACCGTTGACTGAGGCAAGGTAGTGTGAAGAGATGTGGAATCTGGTGGGGGTATTTGACCAACATTAGCGGCACCTGAAGTCGCGGTTCCTGAAACACCGGCTGCAGTATTGGGAGCGTAATAAGGTGGGAGCCCATAGGGGTATCCCCTCGGCATAACAAGAGATGCGGCGGGAATCTCTTCGGTAGCTGCCTGAGTGGACACGACCGGCTGTTCTTGAGCGGCCATCAGAGCAGTCATGGCGTCGAGAGCTTTGGCTAACTCTTCTCTCACGGAGGCTAGTTCAGTGCGGAGCTGTGCATTCTCTTCTTCCATAGCTACTTGATTTCTCCTTCTGTACTGTCTAGTCTGATGTACTCTGGTAGGTGGATCAGTCCTTCGAGCACGAGCCACTTTTCACTCTGCGGCAGAAGAACCAGGAGGCAATGAGCACTTGGAAGTTTTTTTTTGTGACCGATGAACGATGCATATGATGCATGATATGCAGATGCAGATGCAAAAAATGACTCTTTTATTACCAAAGGGTTTTTTTAGACAAATTAGAATTCTTTGCAAACATTTTTTGGACTAAAAAATTATTCAAAGCAAGTTGTCTTGATACATTGAGCCAAGGGAATAGGCTTCTGAAACATAAGCTGAACAAACAACATAATCAATAGCAATCCTATCATCCAGAACTAAGGAGTGACTGGGTAGTATTCGGAATCCGAGTCTGAAGCTGAACCACAATAACTGGCGAAGAAATCTCGACGACCTCTGACTCTCCTGGAGTCTCTCCTCAATAGATCATCCTTTTCCTCAAGCTCTCTCCTAACTCTAGCTAGCTCTTTCTTCAACATTCGGTTCTCATGATCCTTCTGTTCGTCCCTGCCATCCAAAGTCATGATCAAGTTCTCAGCCTCACTGTAACGGGCCTTCCATGCTCGCTTCTCCTCATTCTCCATAGCTAGATGCTCCTAGGTCACGGGAAGCAATGGTAGTGGTCTAGACGGAGCAGACGCAGATACATGTCTCATAGCAGGGTAAGGCATGCCAATCTCTTCGGCTCGATCTATCACCCACTGAGTATAGGCTTCATGAGCAATACCGGATCTCACACCCGAATGCTTCACATCCTTCCTTCGAACCTTAGACCAAGCATCTGTGAAAGCTTTCCTTTGCCCGGTGGGAGCATTGGAATAGTAGAAGAACTCCTGTGATGTAGCAAGGTTGATGGGCTTCGTTCTCATAGGAAAACCAAATTGTCTCATGGCTAACTCGGGGTTGTAGTTGATTCCTCCCCGGGTACCGAGAAGAGGTACGTTGAGGAAATCCCCGCAACCAGTGATAATCTCCTTGACGCGAGCTGCTGGAGTGATCCAAACCACCTCATCGGGAGTAAGAGCCATAATCCGCTGCGAATAAGACCAATTCTCCGAGTTGGTATGGAAAGAACTCGGGAGGTGAGAAATAAACCACCTATATAGAAGAGGTATGCAGCAAATAATAAACCCACGACCCTTGAGACTCCGATCATGGATGGCATGGTATGTGTCGGATAACAACGTAGGGACCGGATTCCTGGAATGGAAGATCTCAATAGCATTCATGTCCACAAAGTTGTCGAGATTCGGAAAAAGAATGAGCCCATAGATGAGTAGTGCAAGAATAGCCTCAAGGGTGTCCTGACAAGTAGATTCAAGGTTAGCCTGCTCAAGTAAGTACTTCGAAGTGAAACCCTGGATGTGAGACTTGGTGATAAGATTCTTAGACACCTCGGAAGTCTTGAGATAAAGATCCTTTGCAATAACCAGAGGAGTAAGAGAAGACCCTGGGCCTGTGAAAGGTATCCTCTCGGCTATAGGTAAACCCAATAAACTAGAATAAGCCTCGAGTGTAGGAACCAACTGAAAATCCGGGAAAGTGAAGCAACGGAAAACTGGGTCATAGAATTGCACCAAAGTGTGCACCAGCTTCTCTTCTACATTAGTCCGGAGAATACCAAGCAAACCACCGTATCGGAGACGAAACCCAGTCGGATTTTTAACCTTGAGTGCCAACTCCCTTAGGCTAGCCAAATCAACTTCTTTGAACTTGTAAGACTTAGTCCTCTTCATGCCTGATCATATTTGCAAAGAATTTTAGTTTGTCTATACCCTTTGATAAATGCATGTAGAAAATTTATGCATGAATGCATGTATGCATGGTTTTAATAAGGAAAGCACGGTGGGCTAAGGTAACAAGTGGACACAGTGTCCGGTGAGACTAAGGCTTTTGATAATAGTGACCAAGGTTCTACAAAGTTCCCAAACCACAACCTCTCTTGCGTATATCATGGTAGTACAAAGCAACGCTTGTCCATGATTATCCGTAAGAAGGTTTAGTTTGGGTGTAGTATCGCGTGACGACTAAATTTCGAGACAACGCTCGGTTTAGCCACCGCACTACGTCCTAAGAAAGGCCAAGGATGGGTTTGGTAACTACGGTCCATAGCCTTCATCGGTCAATTGAAAGTAACGTGTCTAAGCATGACAACACACGCCGACAATATCACCTCCAAAATGCCTCAGCTATGTGAGATTGATCGCGTAATCCAATGCACGAGGCAACCCCCGGAATGGATTGTCGATTATATCTCTTCCTAATCTTAAGTTCACTCAGCCCGGGTATAGGGTTTTTGATATTCTCACCCCACACGTACATAAGAAAATTTTTATATGTAACAATAAAGCAAAGCATAAATATAAAGCATGAAAAACTAGGCGTAGCCCTAAATTCCCCAGTGAAGTCGCCATTTCTGTCATCGCGATTTTCGGGTGTCAAATCATTAATTCGATTTGAACCTTTCGATCATTGATGTCTCTATTTTTTTTGGGGAAGGTAAAATCGAGAAAACCTCAGAAATCCTAAGTTCGGGGCTGATTTCATCACGGGAAGGTGTTAGGCACCCGTAATGACTATAGTATCCTATAGGAACCGTTTTACTATGCTTTACGTTTATGCGTTGCTTTTATCGCTACTTGTAAAAGAGATTGGTTTTAAGAATGAGAGGGAGATGGGATTTTATTTTATTGGACTTGGAGAGATTTTGAGTCTCTTGCCTACATACCCTTTTAAGGGATCAAAATTCCATGTAGTTCTCTTCCAAAATGTTTTTTGTGGGTTGATTCAATTTTTGTTTTGAAAAAGTTTTGAAGAAGGGAAAGAGGCCGTATAGGCATTAGGATTGAAAACAAGTGAGGTTAGTCCAATTTATTTACAAAAACAGTTAAAGTTGGAAATTAATTGTATTTTGATTTGATTAAGAAAATAAAGGGAAAATCCTTTGGAGTTTTGACTCCAAGGTTTATTTGGAAAATATTTGAAGCGATGGAAGTTATTTGTTTTTCAAAAAGGGTTAATTTTCTCTAAGCATCGCGCATCCTAAACATACATCTAAACGATAAACATACAACGTGTGTGCGTGTGTCGGTGCATGTGTCGGTGTACATCATTATAGTCCATAGTCTTTTACATCGGGTCCTATTTTACATTCTATAGCCTTGCATGAAATTTAAAGAAAGGTAAACTAAACCTAAAATATTGCATGAATTAATGGAAATTGCATAAGGGTGACTAAAGGAAGAAAAACAAATGAGAGTGAGGCAATGCTTGCAATGTGCATGGGACATAGGACAAAATGGTTAGTGATAAAATGAGAAATGATAGCATGGGTAACAATGCATAGGAAATGAATTTTATTAACAAAGCACTAAACCAATTGAAAAAAGATGGAGTGAACATAACTAAAAACATTAAGCAAATTGCAAAAGAACTAATATCAAAAATAATGCAAATGACACCAAACTAAGACCTAAAATCTTTACCCAAAACAGCACCCCCCTTTCAAAGAAAACATTTCAAGAATCAAGGAGAAATTACAAGTCATATTCAAACCTAACACCATCACACTCACAAGCATATTGCATTTCAAAATTAACAATTGAACTTGACAAATTGGAGGCTATCAATTAAACTTGCAAAAACAAGAAATCAACATTCAAAATTGTAACATCGGGGATTGCAATCAAATTTGTAAGATAAGGAGTTAACCATTGGATTTGTGAAATAAAAGACTAAGAATTAACTTGTAAAGCAAGAAACTACCAACTAAGCTCGTAAAACAAAGAAAATACCAATTAGGCTTGCAAAAATGTAAAATCATCATGGACTCAGCAAAGAACACATCCCAAAACCAGGCACCAAATATCAACATCACGCGGCAAAGATGGGACTAAAATTATGCACGAAATTCCTCCAAGAACACAAAAACATGCAAATTCAATAAATAAATTAGCGCACATGCTTTTTATTCACTTTAAATTGTAAAAATACCACAAAACAATTGAAAATATATCAAGAAACATGTGTTAATTTTTCAGGATTTTTGCAAGGAATTTTAGCATGCGCAGGGGTTCAAATATCACAAACAGAGGTGTGTATAGCAACAAAATTCAAGAAATTTGGAAAGAAACAAGAACCCAAACTACCCAGCCCAAACCCACGCGGGTTAGTAGATCCGGATCTCCAGAACGCATCAGGGGCGCTGGATTGATCCGGATTCAACAGGATCTAGATCTAAAGGTCCAGAATACGGGGCGCTGGATCGGGTCAAGATCCACCCGGTCTAGCGCCTTATATAAAAGGCTCAGACCCGGCTTCCCCTTCATTTTCCAGAACCGTTCTCTCTCTTGTTCTTCTCTTCCTCGCCGTTCTCTGAAACCCTAACCCTAATTTCTTGAATCCTACCCAGAATTTGTTCATCTATGGCTTAATCAACACGTGCTTTCATCCTAAGCATGAATCAGTCAAAAGAAATCGTTTTCAACCGTTGAATCAAGACGAATCTTGAGTTTCAACCTGGAGGTTCGAACTGTTTGGCTTTTCGTGTTTTTCTTTGAATGAAATTTTCGTAAAAACCCAAGGGTTCACTCCGATTCACACACGTTGTGCATCTTGAAGTGTTTTCTTGTTTTTTCAAATCATTTTGTGTTGAGGTTAGGGTTTTGAGCCGAACAGTTTCGATCTTCCACGGATTCGCATCATTCCGAATTCGTGATGATTTCCAACGGGATGAAATAGAGTTTAGATGTTACCTGAGTTTTAATCGGAGATTCAAACCGTTTCTTCGCCGTTCCTTTGGATTTGGCTTCTGATCTTGAATTCTTGGCTTCGAACTTCGTGAATGAACCGGTATCGTTTCTTCTCCTCTTCTCTGGTTCGAATCCGGTGAAATTCTTCGCCTCTTCTTCTTCTTCTCTGATTCAGGCTCTGCGATCACGCTTGTAGCGCGCTACCTTCGGTGGCGTGCTCGCGTTTGGATTGCAGGCGCAACGGTTCAGTGATGAAAATTCACCATGAATTCTCTGAGAACTGCTTGAAGTTGCATCGAATTCATTCGCATTTTGCTTCTGTTTGTCTCTGTGGATCGGATCCAATGATGAATTCAAAGAATTGGTGCGAATGGTTCTAGATTGATGCTGGAATTGATCTAGGGTTTCATGAATGTTCGTGAATTTTCTGAGTTTCTTGTGGATTTGATTCTAACTGCCAAGAGAGAGAATGAGAATTCTGTTAGTGTGATGTGGCGCGTGATTCTGATTCCTCTGACACGCAAGTCCTTATATAGCTGGCCATGTGGACTTTGAGCCAATGAGATGGTGACACCTGTAACTGGACTGCCTGCGTGGCTTCTGGGACGAAACTGTAAAAAAATGAACTCAAGGACCAATATGCAATTAATGAAAATTTGGGACTGTTTTGCAATTTTTAAAAGATTGGACTGTTTTTAAAAGAAATGAAAGAATTGGACTGTTTTCAAAAGAATTGGGACAAACTTGCAAAAAAGACAAAATATTTGGACTGAATTGCAATTTTTAAAAGTATTTGGACTAAAATGTAAAAAGAATAAAATTGACTAAAAAATGTAATTTGAAATGCAACGTAAAGTGAAACGTTTAAAAACGACAAAATGGACTAAAACGAACAAACTACCAAAAATGAGGTATTTTAAAATACCTCTCTGCCCAAAATTTGTTTGATGTGAAAAGACTAAAATGCCCCTGGGGCAAAAACGACTCAAACTGACTCAGACTGACTCAGATGCAAGACTAAATGATTTTGTGCAAATTTTGATTAATGATTCATGAAAACAAATTGGAAAGACTCAGGGACAAATTGTAGGGACTGAAAATGGGTTCCTTTGTAGGAAATGACCAAAATACCCTTTTGTATGATTTTATGCAAAAATTCAAAAGACTGAAACAGTAATGTATGCAGTTGAAGCACAGTAGAAAACACGGTGGATTTTGAAAGTATTTGGAAAATAGCGGGGAAATTGAGTGAGTATTTTTAGGTCCAAAATGAGGGTATGACATTGTTGTTGGGGGCTTTCTAAAGTAACTTCACCAGAAGCTACCTCAGAGGCTGTTTCTAGGTTGGATTCAACACCTGGTAATCCACCAGAGTAGTGACTAATCAGATTCTCCAAAACTGAAGGTTCTGAAGTTTGGGTAGTTGAAGTTGGATGAGATGATGATACATTGAGGTTTGCAGACTCAGGACCTACTTGTTCACCTATGACCTCTTCATCAGCAGGTACAAAGCTAATAGGTTCAATCATTGGTGGTTTTAGAGGATGGTTAGCAGGTAGTCTATTGTAAAAATCAGCTTTCATCTAGGCCATACCTATAATTCTTTCATCAATATTTGAATTTATGGGCTCAGATGTATCATCATCAGGCTTTATGTGGAATTTGGTGGATGGTGACAAACCATTGTTAATAGATGTATAAACTTGGCTTAAAGGAATATCATCATTGTCAGATGAGGTTGAGGAGGATGATCAAGTGGTTGAGAGAGAGACAGAGGTAAAACTAGATTATATATTAATAACATCAACAGCGTGTGGAGAATCATAATTACCTCTTGAAGCTTCTGAGATGCCAGCTTCTGACCAACAAGAATTTCCCTCCTGGACTCCTTCAGCAGTTACCATCACCATATTTTCAGCTTCAGTTGCCACAAGTTCTTGCACAACTTCAGCAGCCTTGATAACTTCCTGAGCATCTGCACCAACATCTTCCCTTACTATGCTGGATGCAGGAACTTCAATCTCTTTTGAAATCTCCAGGGCCTTCTATAGACTAGCAGTAACTTCAGCATCCTTCTTAAGTGTAGATTCTACTTCAATCTTTTTCTTCTTCAATTCTCTTGTAACCAAGTCAGTAGCTTCTGCAATCTGATCTTCATCTTCAACATATCTTGACTCCTTCAGTTTCCTCACAACTGTCTTTCTTTTCCTCTATGGAATTGAAGGTTGATTAGGAGCAGACTGTGAAGTTGCAGCAGCTTTACCACTTCTGGTCCTCTTGGGTAAGATCTTATCAGCTTCAAGATCTTCAACCTGTTCTTGGATAGTTGGTATAGCAGCACCAACTTTATTCTCCTGAACTGCAACTTTCTTGTCCTTCTTAGCTCTTTTAGCTTCCTTTGCAGGTTGTTCAGGAGCATCACCAAGATACTCATCCTTTGTAAGTGCTTTCCTCTTTGTGTTCCTGCTTTTTGCTACTGGCAAGGCTCCACCATACATGGTTTCGGGAACATCTTCCATCCTTATCTTTTTACCAGTTGTTGCATAATGATCTTTGATGAAGTTCATTTAAACTCCAAGAGGATCTTGCTTGCATATAGGAGGAAAGTCTTCCATCATAATGGACACTGCATCAGACTCCTTCAAGTCCGTGCTAAGTTGTGTATAATCATCAGATGCAATCACGCCCATATTCCTGAGAGTCTTCCCATTGATGATTTTTCCGGTTTCTGTACCAAGTTGTTCATCAGTGAAGAAGTTGATATCCTTCATTGCATTCAGAATTCCTTCTTGATGAAGAATCACTAATATAAGCCTTCCATAGGGAACCCAACATCTGTTGTTATCCTGGCTTTCCCTAAGTTCTTTAATCATGTGCCTGAAGATGTATCTGGGCACATTTGCTATTTCCTTAGTAATGAAGAAATGAAGGAATATCATGTGCTCCAGAGAAGGTTGATCACTACCACCACCTTTTGATAGAAGGTTTTCATTTTGAATCTTCAGAAGCATCTTCTTCTCTATGCTCAATTTAGAGTAAGCACCCTTCTTTGTGTTGTTGAACATGGACTTATGAACTATTTCATTCTTGGGGCTTGTCTTGCTATTTCTTATACCACCTTTGTAACTTCCTTCAGAAGCTCTTCTGAGAACAAAGGCTATAGCATTTTCAGAGATGAAGACATGAATGCCCATGATGCTTGATCTGATTTCAGTGCATGTAAATGGTTCCAAACCCATTTCTGCTCGAGATTTTCCTTCAAGGGAAGGATCAATTAGAATCTTTTCTGCTTCTTCCAACTTAGCAGCATATTTGTCATACACATACGCTCTAACCCAAAAGTGTCTAACAAGCGTCTGGAATGTTGGACCATTCAACATACTGAAGTACTCCGTTAGACCTTGTGCTTCGTAATAACTTCTGATGTCACAACCATGGTGTGCTAATGAGATAAAATCCACCGGATTCTCAATTTGAATCGTTAGATCCCATTCTTCTAATTTCATAGTCCTCCCTTTGATTTCATAAGCAGGAGCTTCTTGCATGCTTGATGACGTTTCTGGAATTGAACTTGAAGTTGCCATTGATGAGGATGAAGATTTAGGGTTCTAGGGATTTGAATGAGGAAGAATTTGTTTTACTTCGCAGAGAAACAATTGAGAAGAGAAAGTGTAGGTTGTGAAGTGAGTAGTGTGTGATTTGTCTAAGTGTTTTGAGTAAAAACCAAACGATTGCAATTTAGAGGGGACAAACAAACACATCAATAATGACAATCGGGGGCGCTAGAAAGTACATTCAAAGCTAAAAATCATCATTGCCCTCTTAAGTCATACACCAATACAAATAAGCCACGTCAGAAGCTTTTCAGAGTAAATGCTAAGTTAGTGGGACAGGTGTTACTAAAAAGTAACTTCCAACATTTCCACTAATATCACTTGTTCAGGAGGAAAGAATTCAGCTACTGAAGTTGAGATGCTGACGTCATCCTCAGAAGCACATTTTCCTCAGAATCTCAGTTAAGAGCTTCTGATGGACCATAGCTTCTGAACAGACTTCAGAACCTAACCTCTAGTTCAAGAGCAAGCAAATTTAATCAAACACAAAGTGCATGTTCAAATTTTTCTTAATAAAATCAAATCTTTCCACAGTTAAAGGCTTAGTAAATATATCAGCCCATTGATGTTCAGTATCAATGAATTGTATATCTAAAATTCCTTTTTGAACATAGTCTCTAATAAAGTGGTGTTCGATTTCAATATGCTTGGCTCTTGAATATAGAATAGGATTCTTCGACAAACAAATAGCAACAGTATTATCACAATAAATGGGAATACTGTTAGCATTTATCTGATAGTCTTCCAACTGATGTTTCATCCAAAGCCGTTGTGAACAACAACTTGCAGCTGAGATGTATTCTGCTTCTGCTATAGACATAGCAATAGTTGCTTGTGTTTTGCTAGCCCAGGATATCAGATTCTCTCCCAAGAACTGACAGTTACCACTGGTTGATTTTCTTTCAATCCTATCACCGGCATAGTCAGCATCACAGAATCCAACCAACTTATAATCTAAGGATTTCTTATAAAGGAGTCCAAGAATTGTTGTTCCTTTCATATACCTAAAGATTCTCTTAACAGATGTTAAATGAGATTCTCTAGGATCTGATTGGAATCTTGCACACAAGCATGCACTGAATAAAATATCGGGCCTAGATACAGTGACGTATAACAGAGAACCAATCATACCTCTATACAATTTCTGATCTACCTTTGACCCAGTATCTTCTTTGCTTAAGGTGCAGGTTGGATGCATTGGAGTGTTCATCACTTTACAATCTTCTAGCTTGAACTTCTTCAGAAGCTCCTTTGTGTACTTTGTTTGATGAACATATACTCCATCTTTACATTGATTGATTTGAATACCAAGGAAGAACTTCAATTCTCCCATCATGCTCATGTCAAATTCATCCTGCATTAACTTAGAGAATTCCTTGCAAAGAGATGCATTAATAGAACCAAATATTATATCATCAACATATATCTGCATAACAAGAATGTCTTTCTCAAGAGTCCTTCTGAAGAGTGTGGTGTCAACTTGACCTCTTTTAAAATCATTTTTAATCAGGAAATTAATCAGTCTATCATACCAAGCTCTAAGAGCTTGTTTCAAGCCATATAGTGATTTCTTAAGTTTATAAATATGGATAGGATGCTTAAGATCCGCAAAACCAGGAGGTTGTTTGACAAACACTTCTTCTATGACTCCATTTAGAAATGCACTCTTGACATCCATTTGATATAATATTATGTCATGATTAACTACATAGGATAGAATTAACCTGTTTGCTTCCAATCTTGCAACTGGAGCAAATGTTTCAGTGTAATCAATGCCTTCTTGTTGATTGTAACCTTGTGCAACAAGTCTAGCTTTGTTTCTGGTTACTTCACCTTGTTCATTCAGCTTGTTTCTGAATACCCATTTTGTTCCAATAATGTTCTTTTGAGGAGGTTTGGGTACCAGATCCCACACATAATTTCTTTGAAATTGATTAAACTCTTCTTGCATAGCTAGTATCCATCCATCATCTGAAAGTGCTTCATCAAATGTAGCAGGTTTAATCACTGATAACAATCCTACCATAGACTCTTCTTGTCTGAAATATGATCTTGTTCTTCTAGGACTGTCTTTGTTTCCAATGATTTGATCCTCAGGATGTGAAGACTTGTACTTGAATGTATTCTTGGATTGATTTGCTTTCTGAGAGCCATCTTGAGATTCATCAGAAGCTACTTCATCTTGAGCTTCTAAAGTTGGTTCAGCTTCTGGACTATCTTCAGATTCTTCAGTCTAGTCAGGTTCTGAAGTATCTTTAGTAGCCTGTATATCTGCATAACTTTCATCTTGCTCTAGAGTTTCACTTCCAGGCTCTTTGTCATCAAATTTAACGTGCATAGATTCTTCAACACAGAGTGTCTCTAACTTATACACTATGTATGCCTTTGACCTTTTAGAGTAACCTAAAAAGATTCCTCTTTGAGCCTCGACATCAAATTTCTTTAGGTAGAGCTTGTTATTTAGAATGTAACATGTACTTCCAAATTGATGAAAGTAAGATATATTGGGTCTTTTTCCCTTAAAGAGTTCATATGCAGTTTTCTCCAAGATAAGTCTAATATAGATCCTATTTTGAACATAACATGTTGTATTCACTACTTCTGCCCAGAAATGTTTAGCCAAATTATTTTCATGAATCATGGTTCTTGCCATTTCTTGTAAAGTTCTATTCTTTCTCTCTACAACCCCATTTTGGGTTGGAGTTCTAGGAGAAGAGAATTCATGGACAATTCCATGTTTTTCACAAAAAGTTTCAAATGGCTCATTTTCAAACTCTCTACCATGATAACTTCTAACTTCCAAAATTTTCATTTCTTTTTCATATTGTATTTGAGTACAAAAGTTACTAAATACATCATATGCATTATCTTTTCTTCTCAGGAATTTTATCCAAGTCCATCTGTTGTAATCATCAACAATGACTAATCCATATTTGCTTCCATATAAAGATGCAGTATTAACTGGTCCAAATAAATCAATATGAAGCAGTTCTAAAGGTCTGGATGTTGAGACAATGTCTTTTGTTTTAAAAGATGATTTCACAATCTTCCCTTTCTTGCATGCAACACAAAGTGCATCTGAATGATAGTCAATGTCAGGTAGGCCTTTGACCAGTTGTAACTTACTAAGCTTAAAGATTAATCTCCAGTTAACATGTCCCAACCTTCTGTGCCACATCCATTTCTTATCATTCACTGATAGAAGGCAAATTACCTTCTGATCAACCAGTTCAGAGAAGTTAATTTGATAGACATTCTTTATCCTCTTTCCCTTAAATACTATGGACTTGTTATCTTTGTTGATTACTGTGCAGTTGGTCTTTTCAAACATCACATCATAACCAATGTCACCAAACTGACTTATACTTAATAGGTTATGTTCAAGACCATCTACCAACCACACATTATTAATAGAGATAGAGGAATTACCAATAGTTCTTGTACCAATGATCTTGCCAGATTGGTTGCCTCCAAACTTCACATTTCTTCATTCTTTCATTGTGAGGGTGAGGAACATAGACTCCTCTCCTGTCAAACGTCTTGACCAACCGCTGTCTAGGTACCATGATTTTTGCTTTTTCTTTGCTCTTAGGCATTTCTCATTTTCTTCTTCTGAGTCCGATTCAGGTTCAGCTTCTGAAGTCACTATAGCCAATAACCCCACAACTACTTTTGCCCCTTCATCAGCATCATCCTTATCAGATCCATATTCACTGTCTAAATCTTCCCAGGTTGCCATTAAACTTTGCTTGATCTGCTTCTTGAACTTGTTTGATTTGAAAGTTGATTTCTTCGACTTCTCCTTTGATTTCTCCTTCTGATTATCAGGACAATCAGCAATGAAGAGTCCAAACTTCTTGCAGTTGAAGCAACCCTTATGATCTTCTTTCCTTGAGCATTTGTAACCGCTTCTTCTGCTCAAGAACTTCTTGTTCTTCTTAGCCAGATATTGCAGCCTATTAGAAAGCATAGCCATCTTCTCAACAGGATCTTCATCAGAATCTCCATCAGGTGATTCTTCTTCAGATTCTATAACAATAAGAGCTTTTGATGACTGCCCTTTGGATGGAAGAGCAATAGATTTGCTTTTCGTAGCAGGCTCATGTTCATTTAAGCTTATCTCATGAACCTTGAGAGAGCTTACAAGATCTTCAACACTTAAAGTGTTTAAATCTTTAGCTTCCTCAATAGCAGTAACCTTAGGTCTCCATCTAGCAAGCAGACTTCTTAGTATCTTGCTCACATGATCAGAAGTAACATAGCTTTTCTTCAGTACTTGTAGTCCTGAGAGTAGGGTCTGAAACTTTGAGTACATTTCCTCAATGATTTCATCATCCTTCATCTTGAACAATTCATACTGATTAACAAGCATAAGTGCTTTTCCTTGTCCAACCTTCTTACTACCTTCATAGTTTGCACAGAGAGAAGCAAACATTGTCTTTGCAGTAGATTTGTCACTCATCTTCATATACTCTGCACGAGGTATAGCAAGAAGAAGTGAACCTCTGATCTTGTCATGTTTCTTGTACATTTTCTTCTGAGCATAAGTATGTTTCTTTCTATCAACAGCAACTCCTTCTTCATCAAGGTCCAAGTCACCAACTCCATCTTCCAGAATATCCCATAACTCTTCATCTAAGCCCATGATATAACTGTAGAAGTTGGTTTTCCACCAGGAGAACTCTTCAGGATCTCCATTAAACTTTGGAACTTTTCCTGAATCAGCTTTCTTACCACCATAATCATAAGAAAGAACATTATGATTACCACCAAAGCCGGAAACAAATGATTCACCAGCAGACATGTTTTTCTCAGATCTTGGACTATTACAGTGTTAATTGTTCTCAACAGAACCAAGGCTCTAGATACCAATTGAAGGTAAGAAAAACACAAGAAGGGGGGGGGGGGGTTGACTTGTGTTAGTTTTTTCTTCGTTTTCTCCTACTGATGTCACTGATAAGAAGCAATTAGATTACAACTTCTGAAGTGATGTTCAGATTCTAAATGCAGCGGATAAGAGAGAGAGAGAGAGAGAGAGAGAGAGAGAGAGAGAGAGAGAGACAAAGAAATTATACAGGTTCCTTCCACAAACCGGAAGTAGTCCTGTCCCCCTTGCACTTCCTAGGAGAGTCACTAAAATGTAATATCTGATTACAAATGCTCACTGCGAAACTAGAAAAAGACTTCAAACTACTCAAACATAACTGCAAGAGATTTCATATGCTCCTGAACACAATCAAGAGACTTCCTTGCTCAAGCACAACTGCAAGAGACTTCTATTCAAACAGATTTACAAAGAAAATTGTTTGAGGTTGAACACTTGATATACAATCAGTGGTGTTCACAATACAAATCAAATACAGACTCTTAAGACTCTAGAAATTCTAAGATATGAACTTTGATAAGAAATTCTAAGTGAACTTTTGATGCAGAACAATTTCAGGAGAGGTTTGGCACTTTCACTCCTTTATATAGAGGTATGAAATAGACGTTGTAAGTTGTCAGCACATCAAAAATGAGTCATTTGAAGCTTTGATCAATCACCAAAGATCTTTTCCTTGATATCGTTATTGTCCAATGAAGGATCGATTTCAAATCCATTCCAAGTATGAAGGAACAATGTTCCAGGCATAGCTGTTATTCTTGTCCTGCAACAGAGACACAAACTGAGTAGTGGAGGTAGTGGTTGTACACTTCGTACAATTGTACTTTGTCAACGCTTTTCAAAGAACAATTATCCAATGCCTTAAAATTCATTTGAACCAAAGAAACAATGCATACGAATTATCTGCAAGCAAAACACAGGCTGTCACAAGCATTAATCCAAATCCAAATCCTGAAATCATTCCAATCCGAAAGCACCAAGTTTTTTGCTCTTTTCTTTAACAAACCCTAGAGTCCCAATCCTGGGATATAAGAACATAACCTGTAAATAAACCAAGAGGCCAAAAATTCACAACACTAAAACCTGCAAAACAAAACTGAATCGCAAAACACAATCACAGTCAAAAACATCGGTCACGTAAAACCACAAGGCAGTCCCAATCATCCAAAACCCTCACAACCGAACACAACACGGTCGAGATACGCACAAGCGGTAGGAATCGAAGTCACATAGCACAAAACCGCGCCGTTCCAAATCGAATTGGAAAAAGAGGTAATTTTATTTCATTTATTTGTTTGTAGATCTAGGCCGTTGTGGTTACTATTTGTGAATTTTGAGTGAAGAAAAAGAGAAGTAGGGAGGAAGAAAGTAAATTCGAAAAAAGAAAAAAAAACAAAAATTAATTTAGGGTTCAAGCGCGGTGGCACCGCCGTACCGGCCGGAACCCCTCACCTTTCCGTCGGAGAAGACGAAGTGGAATAGAGAGAGACGAGAGAGTTTAGAGAGAGGGAGGAAGTAGAGAGAGAAGGGAGTGGTAAGAATGAAGGGAAAACCGGTCCCTCCCCTTTATATACCCTGTACCGAACCAGTCCGGTTCACTTGAATCAGACCGGTTCAGTTTGTTTTATTAGCCCAGTAGCGACCCAACCTGTCCCTTGAGGCCCAATTCACTTTTTTATACTCACTGCATACTCCTGCTTACTGTTGCGCCCCCTACATGCATTTTTTTTATTTCGTTTCTATTTCGTTTATTTTCTATACATTTTAGTTTTATTTGTACTTATTTCACTGCATCTCATTTTATTTCATGTTACATTCTTTTTTTTATTATTTTATTTTTTTTAGCATCTTTAATTATTTTTATAGCCACTTAGAAAATGTAATTAGGTTGTCATGTAATTTATTTATTTTATTGCAGACCTTAGAATGTATAATAGGCTTTTATGTAATAGCTTTAGGTGCATGTGTGTGTGTGTGTGTGTGTGTGTGTGTGTGTGTGTGTGTGTGTGTGTGTATGCCCCTTATTTTCTTCGTAGTTTAGGTTAAAGGTTCTCGTGGTGGTCCAACGCCACCATGAGTTACCTAAACTTTACTTTTTTGCTCTGTTAGTTTTAACTTTAGTTTAGTCAAAATTCAAAAATAACAAAAACATGCAAATAACAAAATCACAAAAACATTTTCACAATAAACCTCGATCCACAAATCGAGTGATTCCTTCTTTCTATTTCTTTCTTAATCAAATTCCAAATCAACTTTAATTCTACTTTGAGTCCATTTTCTTTTAATATAAAAAATACAAAAAAATTCTTTTTGTCATTTGGCTTTTCATTTTAAAACCTTTTTCAAAAACTAATAAAAAATACAAAACCAATCAAACGGAAATTTTTACCCTGAACTACGAGGTTCTGATCCCTCACGGGTACGTAGGCAAATGACCTAGTCCTTCCAAATCAATAAAAATGTAGATAAATAGGCTTCTTTTCTTCTCCTTGTTCACCACTCTTTTTTCCTCAAAATTAAGTAATTTTATAGCACGAAAATGAAATAAAGTCGAAAGGTTCTCGTAGAGTACTACGAACATAAAGGGTGTTAACACATTCCCCTTATGTAACCAACCCCCGGACCCCATCTAATTCAATTTTTTTTCAAAGTCGTGAAATAATTTAGTGAGTCAAAAGCTAATCAAATAGCCTTGATCTTCGAAAAATGACGCGACAGAAATGGCGACTTCATTGGGGACTAATTCGAGGGTTAAGCCTAACTTGACTTTGGTTAAATTTTTTTGCTATAACTTGCTTAACAAAAACAAAAACAAAAAATAAAATATGGAAATACGTGTACATATATGTTCTCCCTTCTACTTTCTCCTTTCTTAACATGAGTGGTGAGATAAGTCCTAACCCGGGCTTGATGGAACAATAAGATAGGACGGGGTATAATCAAAGTTCCATTCCAAGAGTAATCTTGAGTCTTGTTTCATGTGATAACCCCACTCAATGGAGGGATCTTGGAAGTAAATTATGTTGACACGAGTAATCATGTTTGACATTATTATTTTCGAGTGACCGTCAATGTTGAGGACCGTAGTTACCTTTAACCCATCTTAGCCTTTTAGGACGTAGTGCGGTGACTAATCAAGAGTAATCTTGAATTGGTTGTTACGCGATGCTACACTCGAACGAGACTTTCCTACAATTCTTATTGGACCAAGAGTAATCTTGCAACCCGATGGAATTTGGAAGTGGTTGTAGACTTTGAGAACTTATAGAACCCGTGATACATGTACAAATGGAACCATAGTCCTCACCAATGGCGTTGTTACCCTTGACTCCAACATTATGGACTTAGCCACACCATGTTTTCTATGTTCTTTAGCATAATCATGCATACATGCATTCATTCATAAACAACTTTTTTCATCAAATATCGAAGGGTTTAGAAAAATTTCTTGCAAACATCACAAATGAACGGACCTTGTAAGAAAGAACACTAAGAAGTAGAAAAATATTAACTAAGCTTTAGCCTTTGTTAAAGAACTTTTTCCTTGGTCTCGTTCTTACCTTTGAAAAAGGAACCGATTGCGATATCTTCACAATTTTCAAATGAAATCATGTTCCTTTGCAATGTTTACAGTTCACTTTGATAAATCCTTTAAAAAAATTGGCCATTTTTGCATAAACATCATGCATCATCTTGCATTCCATAGTTTCAAATCCGAGTCTCATAAATTTTTCTTCAAGAGGGTCAACCCATTTCAAAGTGGCCTGATGTCCTCGTCCGAAACCGATTCGCACATACAACACTCGGGAAAGCATCAATGGAAGGTCTTGAATAAGAGAATCAGGCACTCTGTGAAGAGATGGCAACCATGCAGACTAAGATAGACGAGATGGCAGTTGCGCAAACTCAGGTGGATGAATTAACTGAATTGGTGTAAACACTGAGAGCTGCACAATATCAACCACCACCACCTCCTCCCCCTGTCAACACTCAAGCTGAAGCAGGCCCTTCTACTATTCCTGGTTGGACAGTGTCCTTCAATACTCCACAACAAACCATACCTGAAGGTCGTCCCTGGGGTGTACCTATTAGCCTTGGTGAAGTGTTCCGCCTATATGTCTCAAAAGCTCAATTGCCCGTTGCTCAAAACGCAGTCTTGTTCCTCCGTCAGTGCCAACAGCCCCACAAGCTACAATTACCTACTCAGCACCTGTGGTTCACGCTATCTCACAAGATAACAGACCCATCTTCCATTCAGGGAGTGTGGGGGCCTATGATCGAGTGCATGATTTACAGGAGAAGTATGATGAGATGTACCGTAAAATGCAAGCCCTCAGTGAGAAAGAAGTACTCAAGAAGGATGTTTATGATTTGTGCTTGGTGCCTAATGTCCAGATACCCCATAAGTTCAAGCTCCCAGTGTAACACCCTATTTTTATTATTTATTTATTTTATCGAGTTTAGTGTCTTTTTGTATATTTTATTTGAATAATTGCGATGTGTGACTTTTGTATTAGGTGTGGGTATTTATTAGTAGTTTATTATAGTATTATTAGTGAAGGAATATAATTAAATTAGATTAATGAGGTGTAAGGGCAGTTTTGAAATAAGGGGAATTTGTTAGGTTAAGAATAGGAGAGGTGTAGTTAGTGAGATAAGTAGTGTTTAATGATTTAAATAATAGTAACAATTCAAGAGGTGCGGGTAGTAATATGAAAAGATTAGTAACAAACTCAATTAAAGTTTATAAATAGAGAAGGGTTACAACAACAAGTGGCAAAAGGAAAACCAGGGTTGTGGAGAAAAGAGGCAAGGAGGAATAACGAGAAAAACCTAGAGAGAGATTTCACCGTAGGAAATCATCAATTTCGCAAAACCTAGAGGTAAGGGTGAGACTAAAAGAGTTTAATCATGTTGTTTTGTTGAATTTTTGATGTTATAGAAATTAGGTTTAAATTCAATTAGATTTTTGAAAGTGTAGGTAATTCCATGAATTCATGTAAGGGGAGTCTCTATTCACCGCAAGGGTTGTATGAACATATGGATAGTGAAGGGCTCTTGTTTTCTATTATTTTTAATGATTTTCTAATGATTTCATGTTAAATTTGTGCCGTAATTCAATGTTGTGATTTGAGTTCATAATTATTTGTTTGTTTGCATTGATTGATAACATGCTTTATTATTTTGAATGGAAATCAATTATGGATATACTATCGTCTTTGCTTGTAGTTGTGTAAGCGTTTATTGTTTCGGTGCATCCTTTGAACTAGATTCAATCGGTATAATTTTGTAAAATTGATTCAAAAGTTATATCAGGGATTTTTATAGCAATAAAAGATTACACAAATATCACATTTAAAAGTTGTTTTAACTAAGACCCGCTTCCTTGTTATTTTACGGATTCACTTTTATTAGAAAACGTGCTTTTTTGTGAAAAGAGTTTTTGTGTCTATAAACATGTTCCTGTACTGAGATAAAGTAGAAGAAGGTATAAATTCTTCTATGTTTCAAGAATCAAATGAAGTGGATTTGGTTTTAAATTAGTGAATATAATAAGTAAGACACTTTATTGGCTCTTGGCTTTCTTATGTTTTATGGTAACCTGATGGGAATTAATAAGTATGGCATCTATATAAGTTATTGGCCTGTCGCAATGTCCATGGTAGAAATAATCCATTTTAATGTAAAACTAGGCCAAATAGCTACTTAATAAATTATTCTCTATTTCTTTTATCCATATTTCTGAACATAGTAGGTTCATAAAGTTACAAAGCTTAAGGTTATGTCTTGCAACTATATTAGTTTTATAGTAGAGGATTCAAAAGGAAAACATGATTTCTTTCTAAATAAATTATTGATAGTGCTACTTTTGAAGAACTAAAATAGTCACGTGATAAATTATTATTATTTTTGAACATGTTTGTTTAGCCACTCATCATAATTTAATTAGCCGAGAATAACTACTTTTGTTAGTTCTTTAATTTGCATAAATAATTATGTGTATTGATGTGTTAATTGACGATGTATAATTGATGGATTATTTAACGAAGTATAATTGAAGAATTATTTGTCTAAGTGTAATTTGTGAATTATTCGATGATGTGAAATTGATGTGTTAATTGATGATGTATAACTGAAGTGCTATTTAATGATGTATATTTGACGATGATGCTATTTAAAAATGTGATTTTTGGAGTTGTGTGATTTAAAGATGTATTATTTAAAGATGTGTTATATAAAGATGTGATATTTGAAGATTGTTGCATTTTAAGTTGTGTCGTTGCATAAGCATTGTTGAGCGAAGAGGGTTGTAGCCTGTCAAGTCGAATTATGACTTTAGCGAAGGGAGTTGTAGCTCTGTTGTTTCTTAACCGAAGGGGGTTGTAGCCTGTCAAGCCGAATTAAGGCTTGTAACTCTGTTGGTACCATATGCATAATATGTTGCATTTGTTGAGTAGTTGTTGTTGCATTGTTGAGTCGTTGTCGTTGCATTATTGAATGAAGCTAAATGATGATTGTTGGAATTATGTGAAGTATTCTTAATGATGAATTGTTGTTGAGTCGTTGTCGTTGCATTAATTCTTAACGTCGCTACCCAAGTCAGCCCACATGTAGAAGAGAAGGAGATGACCAAACTCTTCTTAAAAACTCTTAGTCAATTCTACTATGAGATGATGGTCGGAAGTGTGCCCAAGGACTTCTCGGAGATGGTGAGCATAGGTATGCGTCTGGAAGAAGGGGTCCGACAAGGACGATTAATCAAAGAAACTATTCCCGCTGGCAGTTCAAAAAGGAAAGACCATGAAGTGAGCATGGTGAAAGGTCATCCTCAACATCATGCTCATAAAGCACCGCAAAATGATCTGATCCCAATGAAATATGCAGAGCTGCTGCCCACCTTGCTTAGGGAAAACCTTGTCGGGACTAGACCATGTAACACCCCGATTTCCCAACATAATTAAATATACGTAAAATCAGAGTTTTCATCGCAAAACGGAATGTTACACTACTTTTCAAAAATTCATAAATAGAAAATATACTATTTATTCAACAACATAAATTAATCTCGTAATATTTTGCAGCGGAAAAGTCTTTTTTAAAATATAATCAACTTCAAAATTTTGGCACAAAGGCCCCAGCATAAATAATCATTTCAATAATCCTCTTAATAATAAATAAATGTTCCAACAATATAGTTCCAAAGTTGATGCATAAAGGAATGAAAATTCAACAATTAACTCCCATCCCGTTACGTATCAGAGCCCTAAGACACTTGAGCCAACATCCTACTAGCCTTGGAAATCTGCACTTGCCCACAAGGCGACAATTCCAACAGAAGGGGTGAGAAACACATTCAATAATAATAATATATAATTCATCAAATCGATGAAACAACAACAAATTATACCACAAGTATCAACAAGTTCACAATTACACCATCACGAATACATCATCACTTTGCAAATTACATCATCACTTCACAAACGACACGACACGACTATGCAACACTTAGACCTCATGCATGTGGTACCATCAGGGCATTAAGCCCCCATCACTAAAGGTCAAATAGGACCTGTCAGGCATTAAGCCCCCATCGCTAAGGTCATAGAGGACCTGTCAGGCATTAAGCCCCCATCGCCGACTATGCTATGCAACGACACAACTCAAATGCAACGACACGAGTAAAGACTCAACAATGCACATCTTTAGATGACTCGACAAATACACATCTTTAAATAGCATCATCGTCAAATATCACATATTTAAATATGACATCTTTATATAGCACATATTTAAGTCACACATCTACAAACAACACATCTTGATATAACACATATTTAAATCACACATCTCCGGAAAGCACATATACATTAATCAACTACATCCATATCAAACCAAAACATTCTTCAAAAATAAAGCAAGTTGATCAATAAAACATAAGCCAAATACTCATAAAACACTCCGACTAAATCCCTAATACTTAAGTTTGAAGTTGGGAAACCAACCATAAGTTTTGGACTAACTTGGGATTAGTTAAGATAAGTTTTCTTAAAATTTTCTAAAGACCTACTTGGACTATTTTTATCATAACTCGAGATTTACAAAACATTTTCGAGTCAAACTAGTGCCATTAGAAAGCTAACTCAATTATCTACAACTTTCATGTTTACACCTCAGACCAATTATGTACCAATCAATACCAGTTTTCATTTCAAATTCGGACAAAGTTGTGCTGAAATTCATAAAAATTCACTGTGACCTACGTTCAGTAATTTGACCATAACTCAAGTTCTATAAATCATTTTGACGTCAGACCAACGGCATTAGAAAGCTAACATTCATACCTACAACTTTCGTGTTTACACCGAAAGCTAGTTCGAAACAGAAACTGATGCAAAAGACGCAACAACATGGAACATGGTATGCTGTCAAAGGTAGCTCTCGGGAAAACTCTATTTTTCACTCAAAAACCCAAATTTCATCTACCCAAATCCCAAATTTGATAGAGAACAATGTTTACAGGTTCTATATACAACATAACAATCAAAACAACACAGAAACATGCATTAAACAACACAATTCATCACATCATATCAATTATCATAAACTTTCTAAACCCTAAACCTAGAACACAATTTCATCAACAATCAAAATTATATATACATATTATTGAAGGAATCCCACCCTTACTTTAGATTATGACTCCTGAATTAAGCTGCGTTCTTCTCTCTTCTTCTAGCCTCTTCTCTTGGTTTTAGGTTTTCTCCTCTTCTTCTCTCAAAAACTCACTTTCTCTTCTTTTTTTTTTTTAATTGTACGTAAACTCTTTCTGACTCTCCTTTTCTTTTTATTGTAAACTATAACCCCTCTTATTTCCTTAACTCCCACTTATTCCTCATAATTATACTTAATTCACTTTAAACCAAATAATACTATTTTCTACCTTTTTATTAAATAAATAAAATAATCAAACAACATTTATTTAAATAAAACACAACACCATAAATCATATAATAAATTATCATCACACCAAATATCACACAATTCATACCAAGTCATATATTTCACATAAAATCATATCTAAATCATATATGTCAAATATAGTCATATAAAATCATATAAAAATACTCAAACATCAACTAAAAATAATTAAATAAAAATGGGGCGTTACAGACCACCTCCGCCGATACCTAAGAAATTGCCGGCTCATTGGAGACCTGATCGCTTTTGTGCCTTCCATCAAGGGGCACAAGGTCATGATGTTGAGAACTATTTCTTTTTGAAGATTGAAGTCCAAAAGTTAATCGACGCCGATGTCCTGCCTTTCAAAAATTTGAATCTGAGCGTGTAGCCACAATTGGGTCGTTGTCGATGTTCTTTCTATTACTCATCTGCTCATTTAATACGTTTGTTGTATGTCTTTCAAAAAGTATCCTTTCGTCCCGCTCGAGACGAAAGTGAACTTGTGTAGGGCTATTTGCTTCAAGTATTTTTCATCATCAATAAAAGTCGTCTTGATCCCAATTTGTGCTTTTTCTTGGAAAAATGGTAATACAATAAACCAAAAAAAATTCTCTTTAATCATTCTCAAAACTGCATAATCATAACTTATACTTACTTGCAATAATCAAATCATGCATTTAATAAACCCGTTGAACAAATTAACCCTGTACTTTCTTCCAACTTTGAGTTTCCTTGTATCCAAATATGAAGAAAAGGATAATGAAGAGATTCCCGACAAGATCTTTCGTATACTGGGGCATCTTAGTCGTCGAAGCTGCAAACAATATTCAAGAAGATTGTCCAGAAGACGGCAGTCACTTACAAAGGCTAGCATGAGATGTTGCAATTGCCCCGCATGGGCATCGTGCTTCAAATACACAATTAAACAGGGGCATCCCACCCTCCTTCCCTCAGTATACAACATGGAGGTCGTCGAAGTCTCGTCGATAGGAGTTCTGCTGAAATCCAAGCTTGATTGAACTTAAATGCATGACGACCTTGTACACCTATATCAAAAGAGGTTGAAACAGACTTCCAACAAGAAGGTCTGTCCCCGTGAAATTCAAGAAGGAGACCTTGTGCTCAAAAAGACACTATCTTTCCAACTAACTTTAGGGGCAAGTGGACACCTAACTATGAAGGCCCATGTGCAATGACTTTTGTAACTATGGATGGTGACAAACTCACACATCTTATGGGCGCCGATGCAGTCAAGAAATACTTTGTCAAAATATACAAAAAATATCAATCAAAAAAAATCAAAAGAGGAAACAACAGCTCGATAAGCCGCAAGCCTGAAAAGGCGGTTAGGCAAAAACGAGCGTCTCGGTGGACTAAAAACCCGAAAGGGCGGTCCAGGCAAAAATTAGAGACATGAACAAAAAATGATTATCCTAAATGGATCGAAAAACCCGAAAGGGGGATCTATGCAAGAGTTAAGGATTAAAAGACAAAGTAACTGCATCCGGTCAGGTACAGTCCACTTGGGGCATCCAGTCATCAAAAGACCTCCGATTCAATGCATCTGCAAATCAAAGACCTGGAACAGGGGCAACTCAAAGTTGTTAGGGAGAGTAGAGGTTATTGTGTTCGATGTACCTTTCTCGTATAAATTACCATTTTCCAAAAATTTTAAAGACCTGTGGAGCCATGCCATTGGCAGGCCACCATTAAATTCATCAAATTTGTGCCTGTGCCCACTTATTTGGAACTCTCGTTTATTCTATTCACACAATTTCTTATACTTTTGATGACAATACTAGAAGGAAAAATTTCAAAATGCAAACTTTTTTTTTTTTTTGAAAAGTGTGAACAACAAACACACTCTCTTTGAACTCGTGAGTAGGTTAAGCGTACATCAGCATATGCCTCGAGAACGGTTACATCCCGGAAGAGAAACATGACTAAGGATTGTGGAGAGGACCTCTGCTTCAAGCAAGATGCAGTCACAATCCAAAAATACAAAAAAAGAGCTCGCTAAGCTACAAACCTGAAAGGGCTGCTTAGGGAATAGAGAGAGTCCCGGTGGACTGAAAACCCGAAAGGGCGGTCTAGGCAAAAATTAAGGGGACAAAAAAGGAATACATTCCCAATGGACTGAAAACCCGAAAGGGTGGTCCAGGCAAAAATCAGGGATTTTAAAAAAAAAAACTAAAACAAAAAACATGACTGCTAAAGCATGCCGAGGGAGGAATACTCTACGCCCATTTACAAATGGCGACTTCTCCCAGACTTTCGATCGACAATGAGTTGTCTCCCCAAGAGGCATCAGTTGCCACCTTGTGCCAGGTTTTACACCGTCAATGGCCCGATTTGTTCACAATAACATCAACTCCAAGGAAGTTTGCCGAGTGTTTGTACTGTGCTGTCAGTCCGCCTCCAATCTTACATGTCTTGTCTCGTTCCATCGAGTCACCTGTCAAATACAGTTTATATGATCGTTCAAGTCACATTCATACATTCATGCATCCACACATTGATACTTTCATGCGTACACAATGCACATGCATATACAACATCAATTCACACATGGTTGCATCAATCGCCCAGAGTCTGTTCCGGCAGTATCCCTTCGGTTCGATCCGCGATCATTTCAAGTGGCAAGTTTCAACAAAGGAACAGCTTGAACCCTTTCAAAAATGTCATCCCCAGTGAGTCTGGTCGAGAGATATCACTAATCAATCATTTCAAGTGGCAAGTTCTAAAAATTGAACAATTTGTAATCCCTATGCTCATCAAAAGTGTCATCCCTTGGGTGTCTGGTTCAGAGATGTCACCAATCAAATGTCAAGTTACCAGTTCCAACCAACGGACAACTTCTATCTACCTCATATCAAATGACGAGTTCTAACAAATGAACATCTCAAGAAGCAAGTTCTAACAAATGAACATCTCTCATTCAATAAGTTCAAACAAATGAACATCTTCCATTCACCAAGTTCTAACAAATAAACACCTCAAGCAGCAGGTTCTAACAAATGAACATCTCAAGAGACAAGTTCTAACAAATGAACATCTCCCATTCAACAAGTTCTAACAAATGAACATCTCGCATTCAACAAGTTCTAACAAATAAACATCTCAAGCAGCAAGTTCTAACAAATGAACATCTCTCATTCAGCAAGTTCTAACAAATGAACATCTCGCATTCAGCAAGTTCTAACAAATGAACGTCCTTCATCTTCATTTTACATTGTTTCAAATAGAAAGTTCCAACAAACAAACATGTGTCAAGTGACAAGTTCTAACAAACGAACAATTTTTCAATTACCCTACAATTTTCTCATAAGCGTCATCCCCAGCGTGTCTGGTCAAGAGATGTCGCCAAAAGGGTTTTGTCTTCATTAAACAGTCGTTCAAAACCAATTCGATAATAAACAATCATTTCCCCCAGTGAAACTATATATCCCAAAACAGAGTCGGATCCCTTTTCCTCAACGAATTTGGGTATCCCGTTGTTGTTTCTCATTCCAATCAAGTCATTTGTGTCGTCCTACATTCATAATTGCATCATGAGCATTTCATAGCATCTTAGGTCAAAAATGGTGTACTCTGTATATAAATCTCTTCGGTCCGTCAAATCAAAGATTCCATCCTCAAGTCTCCGGACGAAGAAACTTAAATAGGGGCATCTGTCATACCCCATTTTTTGACCTAAGAGGCCACTGACACGTGTCTTTCGACCCTGATTAGTCTATGACTTTTCAATGAAAATTCGACAGAGAGGTACTTTAAAATACCTCTTTTTTTTGTTCCGATTCGGGCCCTCTTCTCTCTTTTTTTATTTTATCTTTTAAATTTCCATCTTTTATTTAATCTTGCTTTTTTTTTTATTTTCAATTTTAATTTCTCTTTTTTATTTCTTTTCCTTTTATTTCATTCCTAATTCAAAGGAACAATGCACACGAATTATCTGCAAGCAAAACACAGGCTGTCACAAGCATCAATCCAAATCCAAATCCTGAAATCGTTCCAATCTGAAAGCACCAAGTTTTTTGCTCTTTTCTTTAACAAACCCTAGAGTCCCATTCCTGGGCTATAAGAACAGAACCTGTAAATAAACCAAGAGGCCGAAAATTCACAACACTAAAACTTGCAAAACAAAACTGAATCGCAAAACACAATCACAATTAAAAACATCGGTCACGTAAGACCACAAGGCAGTCCCAATCATCCAAAACCCTCACAACCGAACACAACACGGTCGAGATACACACAAGCGGCTGGAATCGAAGTCACATAGCACAAAAACGCGTCGTTCCAAGCCGTAAACAAACCAAACCGAATTGGAAAAAGAGGTAATTTTATTTCATTTATTTGTTTGTAGATCGAGGCCGTTGTGGTTACTATTTGTGAATTTTGAGTGAAGAAAAAGAGAAGTAGGGAGGAAGAGAGTAAAGTCGAAAAAAAAATTAATTTAGGGTTCCGACGCGGTGGCGCCGCCGTACCAGCTGGCCAACCACCGCCGGAACCCCTCTGTAACGCCCACGTTCGTTTTATTATTTATTTAAAATTGAGTTTAGGTGATTATATTATATTTATATAATATATAAGTGTTTTGATATGTTTTGATATGTTTTGATGTGTTTTGATGTGCTTGGGATGATTTTGTGGTAAGATATAATGCTAAGGATAAGGTTAAGAGACTTATTTTGTTGTTAAATAAAATAAGATTTGAAAAGAAAATAAAATATTTAGTTGTGGGTTAGTTTTGGATTTTAGAGAGTTATGTGGGAGAAAGAGTAAATAAGATAAGATTTGTTGGCAGTATAAATAAGGAAAACTAGGGTTAGGAAGTCAGTAACGTATCAGACTTTGAGAAAGAAAGAAACGCACGCGCGTGAGGAGAAGAGAAGAGAGGAGTGCTGCGATTTTCTGCTTCTAACCAGGTAAGGGTGAGACTCATAATTCTGTAATGTTAATTAGCATAGTTTTGATCATCAATTAACAAGGAATAGGATTGAATTAAGAGAAGAAGGAAACTAGGTCAAAAACCTTAGAATTTGATGAATTAACGGTTGGAATAGGTTTAATTGATGCAGAAAGTGTTCCTAGACCTTAGATTATGTTTAGGATGAATTCTGGAATCAGTAAGAGGCTTAGAACCATGTGAATCGTAGGATTTTTGAGAAATTAGCAAGTCTGGCCGCAGCGAGATTCATCGCTCGCCACGGCGAGCAGTGATCCTCACCTCGCGAGTGATGAGCTTCATCACTCGCCACGGCGAGTACTTATCTCCGCCTCACGAGTTGCTTCTGGCAGCTCGCCATAGCGAGCACTTTTCTTCGCCTCGCGAGTTGCTTCTGGCACCTCGCCACGGCGAGCTAACTCACTCGCCTCGCGAACACTACCAGAATGCGGTGTTTGAGAGTTGTGCGACCTGTTCGTACGTTGGATTAGGAGAGGACCCCCCCCCCCCCCTAGGGCTACTGAGACCTATTAGTATTGTTGAGAATAATGTGTACAGAGCTGAGTAGTTTATGTGTGAATTTTGAGTAAGAATTAAAGTATTATACCTTGTGCAATTATGATAAAGTTTATGTTGCCTTGAATTGTAATTGATATAATGATATCATTCTGTTCTTGTGATTTGAATTATGCTGTTGATGTTATTAAACTGAAAACGTATGATATATATATATATATATATATATATATGCGATGATAAGTTGTTGTTTAGCTCCAATTTCTTGGATGCATGTTGATAAGATGATTAAGGATAAATGTTGTTTGAATTGAGTCCATGCATAGCATACATTGAGCTTAGTCCTCACCATGATAGGAGCTTTGTCCTCCGCACGTTTATTAGGAGCTTTGTCCTCCGCACGTTTTAAAAGTATATTAATACTTATGATGAAGTTTGGTACCACATGCATATAAGGAGTCTAAGAGCATTGTCGCATGGTCATATTTATGATGTCATGTTATTGATAAAGATTGAATATATGATTACGTGATAAGTGTTATCTATCTATGCTACTTGCTTAAAGATGATATGAAGTTGATTATGTGGTTACGTGCTAATTGTTATTAAATTATGCAAGAATGCTATTGGTGTTGATGTTAATTGTTATTCTAAATTATGTTGATTAATATTATTTTGTTATGAAATCTCACCCCTTCTGCTGGAATTGCCACCTTGTGGGCAAGCGCAGGTGATCGTGCGTAGTTGTTGTTGCTTCGTGAGTGGCCTTATCTCACTGTGTCTTCTAGGTCGCTCTGATACGTAACGGGAAGGGGTTGTATTATATGCATGCTTCATTCTTTTACGTGAATCTTTATGATATTTTGCAATAATGGAACTAACACTTTTGAGATATTTTTATGGGGCCTGCGTGCCAAACGTTTATGAATTATAAGTATTTTTCCGCTGCAAAGTTTTGAAGTTATTTAGCTAATTTATTAATTAACTGTTTTTCGGATTATGTTATATGTGATATCCCGTTATTGTCGTGTACTCTGATAAATGTTTTTAAGAAATTTTTATGTTGGGAAAACGGGGTGTTACAATTGGTATCAGAGCAAGTCGGTCTGTCCGGCCAATTAGAGAGTCTTGTTGAGTCTTAGTAATAATTGTATTACTAAATCTTATGTTGCTGCTACTGTTTGTTGCTTCAATATCAGGATGGCTGGAAGGAACGATACCGCGTTAGCTGCTGCTCTTCAAGTTGTTGCCCAAGCTGTCGGACAACAACCTAATGCAAATGCTGGCGTGAATGCTGAGACGAGGATGTTGGAGACCTTCATGAGGAATCATCCTCCAACGTTCAAGGGAAGGTATGACCCCGATGGAGCCCAGACGTGGCTTAAGGAGATAGAAAGGATTTTCAGAGTGATGCGGTGCACCGAAGTCCAGCAGGTGCGATTTGGTACACATCAGCTGTCAGAGGAAGCTGATGATTGGTGGGTCAGCGTGTTACCTAGCCTCGAGCAAGATGGAGCTGTTATGAGGAGGTACTTTCCGGAAGATGTTCGCGGGAAGAAAGAGATTGAGTTCCTTGAGCTGAAGCAAGGAAATATGTCAGTGACCGAGTATGCTGCCAAGTTTGTGGAGTTGGCGAAGTTCTATCCGCACTATGCTGCTGAGACCGCGGAGTTTTCTAAATGCATCAAGTTCGAGAACGGTTTGAGGCCCGACATTAAGAGGGCGATTGGGTACCAGCAGATCAGAGTTTTTCCGGATTTGGTGAATAGCTGCCGGATATATGAAGAGGATACGAAGGCTCACTACAAGGTAGTGAATGAGAGGAAAGCCAAGGGCCAGCAGAGTCGCCCTAAACCTTATAGTGCCCCTGCTGATAAAGGGAAACAGAGGATGGTCGTGGATAGGCAGGCCGCGAAGAAAGGTACTTCCGCTGAGATCGTATGCTTCAACTGTGGTGTGAAAGGCCACAAGACCAATGCTTGCCCAGAAGAGATCAAGAGGTGTGTCCGGTGTGGCAAGAAGGGTCATTTAGTAGCTGATTGCAAGCGTAATGATATCGTGTGCTTCAATTGCAACGAAGAGGGTCATATTGGTTCCCAGTGCAAGCAGCCGAAGAGGGCGCCTACTACGGGTCGAGTTTTTGCCCTGACTGGTACTCAGACAGACAGTGATGATCGTTTGATCAGAGGTACTTGCTATATTAATAATACTCCTTTAGTTGCTATTATTGATACTGGTGCTACACATTGCTTTATTGCTTTAGACTGTGTTTCTGCTTTGAGTCTTGCTATGTCTGATATGAATGGAGAGATGGTTGTCGAAACTCTAGCTAAGGGTTCAGTGACTACTTCTCTCGTATGCTTAAGTTGTCCTTTGTCTATGTTTGGTCGCGATTTTGAGATGGATTTAGTTTGTCTACCTTTAAGCGGTATGGATGTAATTCTGGGTATGAATTGGTTAGAGTACAACCACGTTCTTATCAATTGTTTTCGCAAGACGGTGCATTTCTCGTCCGCTGAAGAGGAAAGTGGTGCTGAGTTCTTATCTACTAAGCAGCTGAAGCAACTAGAACGTGATGGTATGTTGATGTTTTCGTTGATGGCTTCTTTATCTTTAGAGAATCAAGCAGTGATCGATAAATTACAAGTGGTATGCGACTTTCCTGAAGTTTTCCCAGATGAAATTCCTGATGTGCCTCCAGAGAGGGAAGTCGAGTTTTCTATTGATCTTGTTCCTGGAACTAAGCCGGTGTCGATGGCACCTTATCGTATGTCTGCTTCCGAATTAGCTGAGTTGAAGAAACAGTTGGAAGATTTACTCAAGAAGAAATTTGTTAGACCAAGTGTTTCACCTTGGGGAGCGCCAGTGCTGCTAGTAAAGAAGAAGGATGGTAGTATGAGGCTATGTATTGATTATCGGCAGTTGAATAAGGTAACTATCAAGAATAGGTATCCACTTCCGAGGATTGATGATTTGATGGATCAGTTAGTGGGTGCACGTGTTTTCAGCAAGATTGACTCGAGGTCGGGTTATCACTAGATTAAAGTAAAGGATGAGGATATGCAGAAGACAGCTTTCAAAACGCGTTATGGCCATTATGAGTACAAGGTTATGCCTTTTGGAGTTACTAATGCACCGGGAGTATTTATGGAGTATATGAATCGCATCTTCCGGGCATTTTTGGATCAGTTCGTAGTTGTATTTATTGATGATATTCTGATTTACTCCAAGACTGAGGAAGAGCATGCTGAACATCTGAAGATTGTCTTGCAAGTATTGAAAGAGAAGAAACTTTATGCCAAATTGTCTAAGTGTGAATTCTGGTTGAAAGAAGTGAGTTTCCTTGGTCATGTTATCTCTGGTGATGGTATTGCAGTAGATCCGTCTAAGATTGAAGCCGTATCGCAATGGGAGACTCCGAAGTCAGTTACTGAGATTAGGAGCTTTTTGGGTTTAGCTGGTTACTATAGAAGGTTTATTGAAGGATTCTCCAAGTTAGCTCTTCCGTTGACCCAGTTGACTTGTAAAGGTAGAGCTTTTGTTTGGGATGTGCATTGTGAGAACAGTTTCAACGAGCTGAAGAAGCGTTTGATGACTGCTCCAGTTTTGATTTTGCCAAAGCCAGATGCGCCATTTGTAGTGTATTGTGATGCGTCCAAGTTGGGTTTAGGAGGTGTGCTTATGCAAGAAGGTAAAGTGGTGGCTTATGCTTCAAGACAGTTGAGGATTCATGAGAAGAATTACCCGACACATGATTTGGAATTAGCAGCTGTGGTTTTTGTATTGAAGATGTGGAGACACTACTTATATGGTGCGAGATTCGAAGTGTTCAGTGATCACAAGAGCTTGAAGTATCTTTTCGATCAGAAGGAATTGAATATGAGGCAGAGAAGATGGCTAGAACTTTTGAAGGACTTCGACTTTGAGTTGAATTATCATCCGGGTAAAGCGAATGTAGTAGCAGATGCCTTGAGTAGGAAGACTTTGCATATGTCTGCTATGATGGTTAAGGAGTTCGAATTACTCGAGCAATTTAGAGATTTGAGTTTGGGTTGTGAAAGGACGCCTCAGAGTGTGAAGCTAGGGATGCTGAAGATTGATAGTGACTTCTTGATGAATATAAGAGAGGCGCAGAAAGAAGATGTCAAGTTTGTGGACTTAATGGTTGCTGGTAATCGGACTGAAGATATTGATTTTCAAGTCGACGATCAGGGAGTGTTAAGATTCCGAGGTAGGATTTGCATTCCTGACAATGAAGAGATTAAGAAGATGATTCTTGAAGAGAGTCACAGAAGTAGCTTGAGTATTCACCCGGGAGCTACGAAGATGTATCATGATTTGAAGAAGTTGTTTTGGTGGTCTGGATTGAAACGTGATGTGGCACAGTTTGTGTATGCTTGTTTAGTTTGCCAGAAGTAGAAAATTGAGCATCAGAAACCGGCTGGCATGATGGTATCTTTAGAGGTGCCAGAGTGGAAATGGGATAGTATATCCATGGATTTCGTGACTAGTTTGCCGAATACTCCAAGAGGGAATGACGCCATTTGGGTGATAGTTGACAGATTGACAAAGTCGGCTCATTTTCTACCGATTAATATTAGTTTTCCTGTTGCCCAGTTGGCAGAGATTTATATCAAGGAGATTGTGAGATTGCATGGTGTTCCTTCGAGCATTGTATCAGATAGAGATCCAAGATTTACTTCTAGATTTTGGAAAAGTTTGCAAGAGGCCTTGGGTTCTAAGTTGAGATTGAGTTCGGCGTATCATCCGCAGACAGATGGTCAGTCGGAAAGGACAATTCAGTCGCTAGAGGATTTGTTGAGAGTTTGTGTTCTTGAGCAAGGAGGAACTTGGGATAGTCATCTTCCCTTAATCGAGTTCACATACAATAATAGTTATCATTCTAGTATTGGAATGGCACCTTTTGAGGCTTTGTACGGTCGGAGGTGCAGAACTCCGTTGTGTTGGTTTGAGTCAGGTGAAAGAGTGGTTTTAGGGCCAGAGATTGTTCAGCAAACTACTGAGAAGGTTAAGATGATTCAAGAGAAAATGAAAGCGTTGCAGAGTCGACAAAAGAGTTACCATGATAAGCGAAGGAAAGATCTTGAGTTTCAGGAAGGAGACCACGTGTTTTTAAGGGTCACGCCTATGACTGGTGTTGGACGTGCGTTGAAGTCAAAGAAGTTGACTCCGAGATTTATTGGCTCGTATCAGATATCAGAGAGGGTTGGAACGGTGGCGTACCGAGTTGGGTTACCACCGCATCTTTCGAATTTGCATGATGTTTTCCATGTGTCGCAGCTTCGGAAGTATGTTCCGGATCCATCCCATGTGATCCAGAGCGATGATGTGCAAGTTAGAGACAACCTTACGGTGGAGACTTTACCAGTAAGGATTGATGATCAGAAAGTGAAGACGTTGAGGGGCAAGGATATACCTCTCGTTAGAGTCGTTTGGTCGGGAGCGACTGGTGAAAGCTTGACTTGGGAGCTTGAGAGTAAGATGCTGGAGTCTTATCCAGAGTTATTTGCTTGAGGTAATTTTCGAGGACGAAAATCTTTTAAGTGGGGGAGAGTTGTAACGCCCACGTTCGTTTTATTATTTATTTAAAATCTAGTTTAGGTGATTATATTATATTTATATAATATATAAGTGTTTTGATATGTTTTGATATGTTTTGATGTGTTTTGATGTGCTTGGGATGATTTTGTGGTAAGATATAATGCTAAGGATAAGGTTAAGAGACTTATTTTATTGTTAAATAAAATAAGATTTGAAAAGAAAATAAAATATTTAGTTGTGGGTTAGTTTTGGATTTTAGAGAGTTATGTGGGAGAAAGAGTAAATAAGATAAGATTTGTTGGCAGTATAAATAAGGAAAACTGGGGTTAGGAAGTCAGTAACGTATCAGACTTTGAGAAAGAAAGAAACGCACGCGCGTGAGGAGAAGAGAATAGAGGAGTGCTGCGATTTTCTGCTTCTAACCAGGTAAGGGTGAGACTCATAATTCTGTAATGTTAATTAGCATAGTTTTGATCATCAATTAACAAGGAATAGGATTGAATTAAGAGAAGGAGGAAACTAGGTCAAAAACCTTAGAATTTGATGAATTAACGGTTGGAATAGGTTTAATTGATGCAGAAAGTGTTCCTAGACCTTAGATTATGTTTAGGATGAATTCTGGAATCAGTAAGAGGCTTAGAACCATGTGAATCGTAGGATTTTTGAGAAATTAGCAAGTCTGGCCGCAGCGAGATTCATCGCTCGCCACGGCGAGCAGTGATCCTCACCTCGCGAGTGATGAGCTTCATCACTCGCCACGGCGAGTACTTATCTCCGCCTCACGAGTTGCTTCTGGCAGCTCGCCATAGCGAGCACTTTTCTTCGCCTCGCGAGTTGCTTCTGGCACCTCGCCACGGCGAGCTAACTCACTCGCCTCGCGAACACTACCAGAATGCGGTGTTTGAGAGTTGTGCGACCTGTTCGTACGTTGGATTAGGAGAGGACCCCCCCCCCCCCTAGGGCTACTGAGACCTGTTAGTATTGTTGAGAATAATGTGTACAGAGCTGAGTAGTTTATGTGTGAATTTTGAGTAAGAATTAAAGTATTATACCTTGTGCAATTATGATAAAGTTTATGTTGCCTTGAATTGTAATTGATATAATGATATCATTCTGTTCTTGTGATTTGAATTATGCTGCTGATGTTATTAAACTGAAAACGTATGATATATATATATATATATATATATATGCGATGATAAGTTGTTGTTTAGCTCCAATTTCTTGGATGCATGTTGATAAGATGATTAAGGATAAATGTTGTTTAAATTGAGTCCATGCATAGCATACATTGAGCTTAGTCCTCACCATGATAGGAGCTTTGTCCTCCGCACGTTTATTAGGAGCTTTGTCCTCCGCACGTTTTAAAAGTATATTAATACTTATGAAGAAGTTTGGTACCACATGCATATAAGGAGTCTAAGAGCATTGTCGCATGGTCATATTTATGATGTCATGTTATTGATAAAGATTGAATATATGATTACGTGATAAGTGTTATCTATCTATGCTACTTGCTTAAAGATGATATGAAGTTGATTATGTGGTTACGTGCTAATTGTTATTAAATTATGCAAGAATGCTATTGGTGTTGATGTTAATTGTTATTCTAAATTATGTTGATTAATATTATTTTGTTATGAAATCTCACCCCTTCTGCTGGAATTGCCGCCTTGTGGGCAAGCGCAGGTGCTCGTGCGTAGTTGCTGTTGCTTCGTGAGTGGCCTTATCTCACTGTGTCTTCTAGGTCGCTCTGATACGTAACGGGATGGGGTTGTATTATATGCATGCTTCATTCTTTTACGTGAATCTTTATGATATTTTGCAATAATGGAACTAACACTTTTGAGATATTTTTATGGGGCCTGCGTGCCAAACGTTTATGAATTATAAGTATTTTTCCGCTGCAAAGTTTTGAAGTTATTTAGCTAATTTATTAATTAACTGTTTTTCGGATTATGTTATATGTGATATTCCGTTATTGTCGTGTACTCTGATAAATGTTTTTAAGAAATTTTTATGTTGGGAAAACGGGGTGTTACACCCTCACCTTTCCGTCGAAAAAGAGGAAGTGGAATAGAGAGAGACGAGAGAGTTTAGAGAGAGGGAGGAAGTAGAGAGAGAAGGGAGTGGTAAGAATGATGGGAAAACCGGTCCCTCCCCTTTATATACCTTGTACTGAACCGGTCCGGTTCACTTGAATCAGACTTATTCAGTTTGTTTTATTAGCCCAGTAGCGACCCAGCCTGTCCCTGAGGTCCAATTCACTTTTTTTTACTCACTGCATACTCCTGCATACTGTTGCGCCCCCTACATGCATTTTATTTTTATTTCGTTTCTATTTCGTTTATTTTCTATGCATTTTAGTTTTATTTATACTTATTTCACTGCATCTCATTTTATTTCATGTTACATTCTTTTTTTTATTATTTTATTTTTCTTAGAATCTTTAATTATTTTTATAGCCACTTAGAAAATGTAATTAGGCTTTCATGTAATTTATTTATTTTATTGCAGACCTTAGAATGTATAATAGGCTTTTATGTAATAGCTTTAGGTGCATGTGTGCGTGCGTGTGTGTATGCCTCTTATTTTCTTCTTAGTTTAGGTTAAAGGTTCTCGTGGTGGTCCAACGCCACCATGAGTTACCTACGCTTTACTTTTCTGCTCCGTTACTTTTAACTTTAGTTTAGTCAAAATTCAAAAATAAAAAAAACATGCAAATAAAAAAATTACAAAAACATTTTCACAATAAACTTCAATCTACAAATCGAGTGATTCCTTCTTTCTATTTCTTAATCAAATTCCAAATCAACATTAATTCTACTTTGAGTCCATTTTCTTTTAATATAAAAAATACAAACAAATTCTTTTTGCCATTTGGCTTTTCATTTTAAAACCTTTTTCAAAAACTAATAAAAAATACAAAACCAATCAATCAGAAATTTTTACCCTGAACTACGAGGTTCTGATCCCTCACGGTTACGTAGGCAAAGGACCTAGTCCTTCCGAATCAATAAAAATGTAGATAAATAGGTTTCCTTTCTTCTCCTTATTCACCACTCTTTTTTCATCAAAATTAAGTAAGTTTATAGCACGAAAAAGAAAAAAAGTCGAAAGGTTCTCGTAGAGTACTACGAACATAAGGGGTGCTAACACCTTCCCCTTGTGTAACCAACCCCCGGACCCCATCTAATTCAAATCTTTTTTTTCAAAGTCGTGAAATAATTTAGTGAGTCAAAAGCTAATCAAATAGCCTTGATCTCCGAAAAATGACGCGACATAGCTGCCCTCCATTTTTGGAATAGTTCGACTAATAGCTTGCATCTAAAATGCGGTATGCTTACGCCCACCTTGCTAGACGTTGCAACTATCACAAGTCTGAAACCTACTGCGGAAAGATTCGACCCAAACGCTCATAAGTCATCTGTTACTTTTGTTTTTGATAGAGCTACATGTAGCCATTACATCACATATCATCACAAACCTAATGTTGCTGAGGTCTCAAACACTGAACATATAGCCTTATTAACTTATTGGTTAGCCATGTATGTGTTTTGTACTAGATACAAACAAGTAGCAAAAGGTTATAAGGTTTTAGCCCATCTGTTACACGAAGGCAAATAGGTTTGTCTTAGCAAACTTATTTTAGGCTCTTTGTATGAATACCTTAATGATGGGGTAGCTGACATGTGAGACCAATTTAATAGCATAATCATCCCTGGTCCAATCTGGCTTTTTCAACTGTGGCTTTTGGCACTTTTAGAACATAATTGAATGACATCATTTTCCTTCCTGAAGATTTTCAAGAGGTGTACAATCACAGGTCCACTGAAGGGATGGGCCTTGCACTGCTTCGATATAGAGAAAGAGAGCTAGACCATCAACTTTTATCAAAGTTCTTCACAATTTTCATTAACTGCGACATTTTCACACCATCTTTTGCCCCTTTTTCGTCTAGGACTTGTGGCCCGGCATGGTTTGTTAGAAGATTTTCTACTATTGAAGATAAATACCAAGATGAAACAAACGCCATTTGGAAAGCCTATTTGACTCCTACTCTTTTATCTAGCAGAACAAGCCCTAATATCACCTCAGATTCCCATGGTGTTTTTATTTACCAACCAAACCTAGTGGCAAGACAGTTTGGCTTAATTTAGACTTATCCAAGCCCCTTTTTCAAGACTAGAAAGGAAATTTAGAGACCAAAGAATGAACAACTCTGGAGATTATATCTTCAGAAGTTTAACAACACAATTCCAAACTTTGAACCTCTCCCCTTTGAACTCTCTTATAAATGCACCAAGTCATTTTTTCTATGGTGGCGAAGGTATTTTAACGCCAGAAAAGAAAAACTTAATCTGGATACTTTACTTTCTGACCTAATTTCTGCTTTTAAACTTTTGCAGAAGGAAAAGAAAAAAGAGAAAGGTACTCATAATATTCCCTTTGAAATGGCAAAGTTAACACATTCTAATTTCACTGTGAAAAACTTAATCACCATTTTTTGTTCATTTCTAGCTACATATGTGCCATCAGGAAAAAAAGGGTGGATCCAACAAAGAAAATGTATCGAAGGCTGATACTTCTTCAAAGCAAGACAAAACTCAAGAATAAAAAAAGAAAGATATAACAATACCTCTTACTTTTTAAGTTTTCTTCTCTTCTTCCTCAATTTGTACGTTAATTACGCACTATCTTGAAAGGCTTGAAAGAGAAAAAGGATAGAGATTTTTGAACAAACCTCAAAAGATGATGGACAAAGTGGTGACAAAGTAAACTTTACTTTATATTCCCATACCTTTTGTCTTTTCTTTTGGAAACAGGACTGAATCATTTTCCCTTCTTCTAGTTTGATACTTCGCCTGACCCTGTGGAAGTTGCTGAGACAAATATCACTTCTGGCGTTCGGCTTGAGAGAGAAAAGGAGAAGAAACACTCTTATAAAAGGCATGAAATTGTTAATGAACCTGCCTCTCTTGACAACCCACAAGAAAATTTGGATGCTGGCAAAAATGAAACCACTGAAGAAGTAGCTGCCAAAGTTCGTCGAAAGAATCATCGAGGAACAAAGCACGACAAGTCTGCAAGTGCACACTCTCGAATTGGAGATGACACATCAATGGTAAACTTGTTTAGCTTTGCATGTTCTTTCGAATTATTTTCCTTAGCTTTGTTAACCTTAAATTTAACAAATTTTCAGGGCCCTGATGATAGTCACCTTGCAGTTGGCAAGCAAATAACACCTTCGTCAACCCCAGTAGTCGAAGTTACCAATGAGAATCAAATGGATATTGACCCTAACCTTCAGCTAAACGATATCAACCGTCATGGGTAGGATGCCGTCTTGGATGACAACACTCCTCAACTTGCTAAAGATACTTGTGTTGAAAAGACCATGAATGATCAACAACTTCCTAGTGGTCGCCATGATGAAACTTTGGATCTAATTGAAAGCAACAAAGAAAAACTCCTTGTGAGCAATGTAACGCCCTATTTCTAATTAAGCAATAAATCATGCAAATTAAATAAATACATAAGAAATAGTCTTCACGCCTACAATTAATCACCAAGTAAATCATGCATGAATGTAACTCTAACATAAAGTCACAGCGGAATCAAATACAACTCAACAATGCCATGTCATCAACATAAGATAAATCCAACAACATAAATAATCTCCACAAGATACAACTCAAGATAGAATAAAATCCCAAAATATAAAAACGACGCCATCCTAGATCAGAGCCTCTAAGACACGACGAGCAACATAAAAGGATGAAGCTCCACTACCACGAGCACTCACCAAAAGCAATGTGATCACTAATCCTGCACGTCGTCTACCCATTCATACAAATAGGTAGGCGGTCCACCAAGACCACTAGGGTTAGTCTTACATTAATCATAATCAAAACAAACAGGATTAAGCATGCATCATTAATAATATCTTGCATAAATAATTATGAACTCAAACATTCTCAACAATGAATATCCAAGCACAAGGTTCCAATTACAACAATCATCAAGCACACAAAGTACCAATACGTATTCGTACCAAGCTCATAAACAAACATGACACTTCCTAGAAACATACAATGTGACTAGACTGACTCAACTATGTGAGGTACCAATTTCCTTTCATCTCCGAGGCCGTCGCCCCTGATGCATATAAACACATCATATCACCCCGAATAAACACCCCGAATAATGAATACATATGTATCCAATCACCCACATGGAGATGAAAGTCACCAAATCAATTGTGTGTGAACTAGGACTCGACAACAACAATACATACTTCATGTAATTTTACAAGTCCACACCAATTATATTCCAATACATGCATACACCAACAATTCACCACCAATCGCATGTAAAAGATTTCACCAACAACATATATGCACACAACATATATAATCAGCGTCAACATATATGCACTCAACATATATAATCACCAATCAACATATATTCACATTCAATCTTATTCATGGAAGAATTTCAAGGTAGAAAAGTTCAAAGAATGTATTTTCAACTAGGTTCGTACGATATGATTCACCACTGTAATGATTTAGACCAATGAACCAAAACGAAATCAAAATGATTCAATTGCCTCTACTAAGGAAGTATACTAATCACATATGAATGAAGGTATACTCACATAAGTATTTCATCGGCCAAATACTATGAATTCTCAAAATTCGCAAAGTTCGTCTCAAAATGTTACTTTTCAAAACATAGTCTATTTCCAAAGCAAGACATTCTAGTTCTCAAAGAAATAGGTCAAGAACATTTATTTAATCATCTAGACAGCATATGTAAGTAATCCAACATCATTGTCTTTGAGCAAATAAGTTTTCAGAAAATTGTGTTCTTAGTAGCGTTCTAGGCGTGTTCGCTTGGAGCTCGCTTACGGCTCGCTCAAGCGAACCCTTGACATAACCTACATTTGTGTTCGCTTACACTTCGCTCACGGTTCGCTCAAGCGAGCTGCGTCCAGAAATGAACTGGGCACCTTCGCTTGAGGTTCGCATGGCGTACGCTTAAGCGAACACTCCTCAACCCAGAAAAAAAAACTTCGAATTTCAAAACCCTTTTTCCCAAACACTCCAATTTTGATCCTCCCACACTCACAACTCGTCCCAAATAAAGTTTATAGGTCATGTACATAAACACATACACAAGAATGCTCAAAACTCATGAATCAAACATCATTTTGTCTCAATTCAAAATTTCACCAAACTTTCAAAATTATTCAACATCAACAACAACTTTCATCATCAATTAACCAATGGCATATTCATCATACCAATTCATCAACAACATGTTTTCAAACATCATCAACACAATTATTTATGAATTCATTCCAAGTTCATCAAACCACAACTTCATTATTCATCATTTTTCATAAAAACACAACATATTCATACATATGATTTTTGACACATGGATTCAATATCAACAACACTTAATCATTCAATTCACATGTACAAACATATCATCAACAATTAGACATGAATTCATTCCCTAAATTTCACATAATCACTTATTTTAAAAAGCACTTAATTAAATAATCACTTAATGAGAAAGGGGTAGGAAGAGAGATTATGATTAAAGTCTAGCCCCCTCACCTCTAATCTTCTACAAGAAATTCCTAGGCTTCACTCTAGCTCCAAGTTCTTCCCCTCTCCAAGTTTTCTCTCCAATCCTCTTCTAGCCTCTTTGCCTCTTTGAAATGAACAAAGTTTCTAAAACCCTAGCTCTCTCTATAGTTGGAATATATATCCATACCCATTGGGCCTAACCCATAAAATAATAATTTGACTCAATTCTAATTACGCCACTTACTAGTTTTCTATCTTACTAACAATGAAATATTTAGCAACTACCGACACTAATTCTAATTATCACCACTAACTAATAAATCACTAAACAATCGGTTCTTACTAAAATGCTACGATTAATTCTCAACCAAAATTACTATTTTACCCTTACTCGCCAAAAGACCAAAATACCCTCCTAATCACTAAACTCAAGAAAATACATCAAAGGGTAAATAATCACATGCAAGCATACATAAATACAAATAAATTAATTAAAAACAAAATAACGAAAATCGGGTTGTTACAAGCAAAACTCTAAAGAAGGTTCAAAACGCACCCACATTGATGGGACCATTCACCAAGAAAGTGTTGTTGAATCTGAGCATACTTCTGATCATGATTCTCCTGGAAACAATATGAAGTCTACCATCTTATCAACGAATCGAGAAGAATTTCATGCATTGACAGAGCAAAACCCTCTCGATTCCCTTGCGATTGTCATGAATCTTGACATTTTCTCCTCGAAGATTGACACGGGGCCTTCAGTCGATGCCACCATTGAACAACCAGAGAGTTTTGAAGCCGGTTTAATTCTTGAGCTTCGAACTCAAATCTTGGGAGTTGACTTATTTCAACAAATTGAACAAGATGAGAGTGTTGTTCTTAAAGTTAAAGATTTGCTTCGTAGGCTCAAAAACTATTCACTTGGGAAGAAATTCATCAAATTTGCCATCGAGTTAGAGCCTTTTTTGGACATCATAGTTGTTGATCTTCAAAAACTACGAGATCATCAAGTTAAAATCTCAAGTCGAATTGATCAACAAGGAGAACTCTCAGCTGAGATCAAAAGGACTCAGAAGAAAATTGAAGACTTCAAAGAGAAAGTTCCAAATATCTCATCCAAGATTAAAGTATTCGACAACAAGATTTCCTTCCATCAAACAACAATCCAAAACTTGGAAGCAGAAAAAAGAGCTTTTTTGGTGCAAGATGAGGCACTCAAAAAGGAAGCAACCCTTGCTATGAACAAAGCTGAAGAGTACAAGGCGCACAAAGAATCAATCATCATGTTGGAGCTTGAACAAGAATGCATTGAGAGTAGATTATCCCATTCAAAAGCGTATTTAAACACTTCATTTTCTTTTCCTTTTGAATTTTCAGTTCATGTTGGTTGTAATGTCTTGGATCTTTTTAAACGGTGTTATTCGTATTGAAGTTTATACTATTGCTTTCCTTTACGTTTCTCTGAGCATGTTTCAAAACCGACGAAACAAACGAAAAGTCTATACCCAATCGAACTAAAAGGTAACTGAAAAGTTATTTTTTTTAAAACAGAAGTAAAAGAAAATATATATCTTGGGAATTTAGAGAGTTTTCGAAGAAAAAAACGGAATTTAGTAAACATTATAAACTTCTCGTCTTCTTAAGAAAGCGTCTTTCAGAAACGTGGCCACGTGGCCATCAATGATAGACGAAGCTTAAGGGTTGAACATAATTACCTTAACCTCTATAGGGTTATATAAACCAGGGTTACTCACATATCCCATCACCTTTCACTACGTTCTTTCACACTTTTTCTGAAAGGAAAGCTTCTCAAAACATCATCTTCTCCGTTTTCTTCTCCAAAACCATGGAGAGACTTCCTGACGATCTACTTACCACCATTGCCTAAAAGGTTGCTGCATTTAGGAATACCCCTTTGACGAACTTCCTGCTAACTTCAAAGAACAATGCTAGAATCTGCAAGCTCTCCACCGTTCTTAGGGCTTTACCCTCAACTTATGTGAACTGGTTCAATGAAGAAGATCTCACTGAGAATGAAAAGAGCTTCCTCAATCGGATGATCGAACATGGTGTTGGAACAAAATGTGTTTAACATTACCTCTTGAAAGTTTTGATGATAAAAAGGTATTAAAAATTGTCAATTGGATATGCTAATATTTGTTCAAGTGTACAGGACCATAGACAAAAAATTTGTGTCTACTTGAAGCTTAGGTAGTGGAAGAACAAATGAGAAATATGGAATCAACAAAGTAAATGAAGCTCAATGAATCTGAAGACTAGTGCTCCTGAAGTGATGACATGTCATCATAAGCAAGTTCATCAGAAGCACCTCATCAGAAGCAAGATCACCAGAAGCTGAAGTTCATAAGAAGATGAGAGACTTAAATCTTCGAAGGCTGTTCAAAGGATTTAATCATGTCTAGCATTGCAGAAGACTAGAAGAGTAAAGCAACAGCTAATTCAAATGGACTTGAAGGCATTGGATGCTTGTTCTTTGAAAAGCGTTGACAAAGTACAATTGTACGAAGTGTACAACCACTACCTCCACTACTCAGAGTGTGTCTTTGCTACAGGACAAGAATAATAGTTGCGCCTGCAACAATGTTCCTTCAGACTTGGAATGAATTTGAAATTGATCATTCATAGGAGAATAACCATATCAGGCAAAAGATCATTGGTGATTGATCAAAGCTTCAAACAACTCTTTTTGATGTGCTGGCAAATCACAACGTCTCTTTCACACCTCTATATAAAAGAGTGAAGTGTAACACCCCGTTTTCCCAACATAAAATAAATATAAAGAATATCAGAGTTTTTCATCATAAACGGAGCATCACATTCAACGTACAAAATTCCACAATATAAACAGAATAAAAGTACTATTTATTAAAACAATCTGTCTTTATAAAAATCCAATAATCATGCAGTGGAATAGTTTTTAACATCTTATAACAACTTTTGACTGCTAAAGGTCACAACATCAATATCTTAAATAGTTCTCATGAAATTAGTTCAACATCATCAAAAAGGAAATACGTAACAAGGAAACATGCAATAAAAAGATCCCCATCCTGTTACGTATCAGAGCATCCTAGACGACACGACATAGATTACTCACAACTGCACTATTCTTCGTTACCTGCAAGTTACTCATACAAAGAGCAACATTTTCAAGCAGAAGGGGTGAGATTTCACATTCATTAATAACATGTAACAATTTATAAAAGGTAATCAACAATACATACAACCAGCATTAATTAAACATCACATAAATCATCATTTAATAAAAGTAAAACAACAAGAAAAACATCATCAACAACAACAACAACATCATCAACAACAACAGCAACATCATCAGCAACAACAACAACAACTTATCAATAATCATCATTTATATTATGCAATGACGACTCTACAATGCAACGACAACAACAACTCATCTTAACAACACATCGACTCGACAATGGAATATGCATGTGGTACCATCAGGGCATAAGCCCTCATAGCTAAAGGTCAAATAGGACCTGTCAGAAATTAAGCCCCCATTGCTAAGGTCAAAAAGGACCTGTCAGGCATTAAGCCCCCATCGCTAAGGTCATAAAAGGACCTGTCAGGCATTAAGCCTCCATCGCTGACTATGCTATGCAACAACACGACTCAATGCAACGACACGACTCAAATGCAATGACACCATCTTAAAACAGCAACATTAACTACATAATTCAATATTAAATCACGAACAACACCATATAACATCATAAACACCTTAATTAAACTCATAGTACACAAGCTTGAAGTTTAGAGACAATCCATAAGTTTTGGGTTAATTTTCATAAAATTTCACTAAGACCTCCCTGGAGTATTTTCATCATAACTCAAAAAATAAGAATCATTTTCAAGTCAAACTAAAGACAATGGAAAGCTAAATCAATTATCTACAACTTCCATGTTTACCCCAGAAGCCAGTTCAAAACAGAAACGGGTGAAAAGGACACAAGAATGCAAAATAGAGGATGGTTTTCCCAAAACACACTTGGAGTGTTTTTATCATAACTCAAGATTCACAAAACATTTTCAAGTCACTCCAAAGCCATTAGAAATCTAATTCAATTATCTACAACCTTTATGTTTATACCAAAAGCCAATTCGAAACAGAAATGGGTGAAAAAGACGCAAGAACGCGAAACAGGCGATGTTGTAACTGTGTAGCTCGCGAGGCTCCAAACAACCCTACGGGAATGAACTAGTTTTCACCCCAAAAACCTCAATTTCATCAACCCTAACCCCAAATTTGATAGGAAACATTACCTATGATTATTTTATAGCTTAGACATCACTTCTCGACGTTAATTCATGAAATTCAAAAACTTTCTACCATCTTTATTGATTTTAATCTAATTTCCCAAATTCTTAAAAACTACAACAACGATTAATTTATATGAATTACAACTAGATATTAATGAAGGTTAGACTCACCCTTACCTTAGATTGGTTTCTGAAATCAACAACATCGTTCTTCTTTCCTAGGGTTCTCTCTGAGTTCTCCTCTTTCTCCTCTTTTCTCCAAAAAATTGAACGTGTTATGTTTTCTAAACTCTTAGTGACTCTTAACCTAATTTATAATTACTCTTCTCACCAAAAACTACTTTCTTTCCTATTATCTTATTATTTCTAATAATATTATACTTCTCCCCCACTTAACAATAATCATAATAATACACCAAATAACAAATATATCTCCACACAAAATAACAAATATATTTCTATACTAGATAACATATATATTTCCACACAAAATAACATATATATTTCTATACTAGATAACATATATATTTCCACACAAAATAACATATATATTTCTACACAAAATAAAAAATATATTTTTACACCAAATAACACATATTAGCATATTTCATCAAAATATATATTATAAATCAAATAATAATACACTAAAAATACAATAAATTAATAAAATATTAAATATTAAAAGTAGGGTGTTACATGAAGACTTAGAGAATTGTAAGAGACTCAACAACAATTTAAAAGCGCTGAACCTCTGCTGAAATTGTTCTGCATCAAAAGTTCACTTAGAATTTCTTATCAAAGTTCATATCTTAGAAATTCTAGAGTCTTAAGAGTCTGTATCTGATTTGTATTGTGAACACCACTGATTGTATATCAAGTGTTCAACCTCAAACATTTTTCTTTGTAATTTTGTTTGATTAGAAGTCTCTTGCAGTTGTGCTTGAGCATAAAAGTCTCTTGATTGTGTTCAGGAGCACAGGAAATCTCTTGTAGTTGTGTTTGAATAATTTGAAGTCTCTTGCTAGTTTTAGCAGTAAACATTTGTAATCAGATATTACATTTTAGTGAACTCTCCTTGGAAGTGCAAGGGGGACAAGACTACTTCCGGTTTGTGGAAGGAACCTGTATAATTGATTTGTCTCTCTCTCTCTCTCTCTCTCTCTCTCTCTCTGTTTTTATCCGTTGCATTTAGAATCTGAACATCAATTCAGAAGCTGTAATCTAACTGCTTCTGACCAGTGACTTCAGTAGGAGAAAAAGAAGAAAAAGCCAACACAATTCAACCCCCTTCTTGTGTTTTTCTCACCTTCACATGGACATGAAGATTATTGCATACTATACGCAGTTAAGGTTATGTATAATCCTCGTCCTGACGCGTCAGAGGTTCGACGCGTTTTAAAAATCACTTCCGCTGTTGGCGTCGAAATTGCTGATTATTTCTCGGCACTGTTGGTGAGAACATTGAAAGAGTAGTTTCTACTTTCACCAGATTCTTTCGGGAACAAAAACTCCACAGATTTCAACTGGGACTGACTGGCTGGAGAACTCCTTATTGGGTTCGTATTCACTCCACTTGTTGTAACATGCCTATGCTCGAAGGGTTGACCCTTAGAACCCTTTGTTCTTTGAAAAATACTTGCAAAGGGGATGGAAGGTTGTCTGGGTATCACTGGCCTGCTTCCAGGGATGACTATGAATATTCCCAGACCGAAGTCTGCATCCTTTGATGGTTCGACAGTGAACTCTGCGACTTTCGAAGGACTTTTAATTTTGGGCCAATCCGTTCATGGCCATTAAATTAGTTTAGAGCTTGTTTTACTTTTTGTAATCGATATGTCGAATGAATGTTTAAAGACGTCGCGCTTAAATTGTAATCATTCGACACTTTTGTAAATTGCCCATTAGTGGCTTTAACTTCTCAATGCCATGTTTTTAGTCTCTTTTCAAATTAGTCTAAAGTTATTTTAACTTCTAGTAGTAATGGTTTATATTTCTTCTAATATTTTCCATTTATGTGTATGATTCGATTGTCATCATTCAATTCTTCGAATTCGTATGCATTATTAGAAAAGACTCTTAGGATTTTCCATGGTCCTTCCCAACCAAGGGCCCATTTACCTAAGGCTTTGTTTCTTTTATCCATAAGCAAGATAACTTTCCAAACCAAGTCATCTGCTATTGGAACAAAATGTGTTTGACAATGCCACTTTGAGTTTTGATGATAACAAGGTATTAAAAATGCCAATTGAATATGCTAATATTTGTTCAAGTGTGCAGGACTATAGACAAAAATTTAAGTGTCTTTAAATCAAGCATAGGTTCTGGAAGAACAAATGAGAGCAATGGAATTTACAAAAAGGAAGCTTGTGTTGCAAGAAAGCATCTGAAGAAAAGTGCATCTGAAGAGAAGAGGTTCTGAAGATCATCAGAAGCAGTCTCATTAGAAGCAGTCTCATCAGAAGTTATCTACCAGAAGCTGACGTCATCAGAAGCTGAAGATCATCAGAAGATGAAGTTTGTAAAATGTTGTCATTCTGATCGCACATCATTGCAGAAGGAATTAAAGCCTGGAGCAACGGCTATTTTAGAGGAATTAGAAGGCATTGGATGCTTATCCACTGAAGAACGCAGAAAAGAACAATAGTACAATTGCATGACCACTATCTCCACTACTCTGTTCTTTGTGTCTGCAATAGTACAAGACAACAACTGTGACTACGCTGGTAATTCTATACAAGGAATGGATTTGAAATTGTTCCCTCATAGGTCAATAACTGATGAGTCAATAATTAGTGATTTTAAGAGTTTATTTTAGTTTATTTTATTTAGATTTTATGTGTTTTTATTTATTATTTACAACTATTTTACTTCAATTGCAAGTTATTTAATTTCAGGAACAAATATTTTAAAGATTTATTCTTGGAGCAAAAGAAAGGAGATTTGAAGCTGATTCGGGCCAAAAATATGAAGATTCTATGCAAAAATATCAGACACAACGCGTGCCTTGAAGACCCAGCCTGTCGCTTCAACATTTCAAGGAAAATCCAACCAACAGAAGGTTGGCACGGCTCCTGCCTCCAGTGGCACGGCCGTGCGCGCAACCTTGACTTCCTTTTGCTGCTTTTGCTTTTCGGACAAGCTGCCTGTTTAGTTTATTTCTGACCTAAAGCCCATGGTTTCTTGTGGAACATTCTATTGATGTATTTCTTAGGGCTTAAGTAGTTGTAGACCATAAATAGAGTAGCTAGCAAACATATTGAATCATCTTTTGTTCTTGGAATAAAAGTGACAATTGTTTCTTTTGAATAAAAGTTCTTTATTTTATTTTCTTGTTATTTATTTTTATGTTCTTCATCCCCATGTCTACTATGATCATGAGTGAGTAGACTTCTCTTGTCTTGGGATTATTGGATAAGTCTAATGACATAATCCTAATCAAACCAGGCCTAAAACCCTAATTCTATGTAACCCTATTTTCTAATCTAATTCACCGTTTTTATAATGAATTAACAAGTATCAAACTCATAAAGCGACAAAGGAGGGTTAGTACTTGTTAATTCATAATCACAAATATCAAGCGAAGGATCGAAAGATGAAGTTTTGATATTGGAACAAGTGAATTTAGACAAGGATTGCGAAACATGAAAATAGTTTAGCAAACATGAAGTTTTGCTATTGAAATCCTTGAAGCTCGAAACTTTATATGTCCCAAGGTTTGCTAGACTATTTTCATGTTTCGCAATCCTTGTCTAAATTCACTTGTTCCAATATCAAAACTTCATCTTTCGATCCTTCGCTTGATATTTGTGATTATGAATTAACAAGTACTAACCCTCCGCTGTTACTTTATGAGTTTGATACTAGTTAATTCATTATAAAAACGGTGAATTAGATTAGAAAATAGGGTTACATAAAATCAGGTTTTTAGGCTTCATTTGATTTGGGTTATGTCATTAGACTTATCCAACGATCCCAAGACAAGAGAAGTCTACTCACTCACGATCATAGTATACATGGAGAAGAAGAAGACGAAAAACATAGAATAAATAAAGAAAAGAAAAGAACTTTTATTCCAAAGAACAATTGTCACTATTATTCCAAGAATGAAAAGATGAATTGATATGTCTGCTAGCTGTTTTATTTATAGTCTAATTACTGACTTAAAATCTAAGCAATGTATCATTGAAGTGTTACACAAGAAAATCCATGGGATTTAGGTCAAATAATACACTTAAAAGGCAGTTGGGAACTTGGCACGGCCATGCCACTGGCAGCACGAGCCATGCCACCACTATAGAAAACAGCAAAAAGGGAGTTCAACATCGAGCACGATCATGCCTGTGGCAGCACGGGCCGTGCCAACCTTCTGGTGTTAGTATTGGCTCTGAAACTTTGACGGCATGGATATTTTTGCACCGCATCTTTATATTTTTAGCTCCAAATAATATTTTAGATCCTTTTCTCCTTGAATCAATCTCAACCCTTTTTTTCCGCAAGAATCAATCTTTTCATATATTCGTTCCTGAAATATAATAATACGCAATTGTAGTAAAATAGTTCCAAATAATGAATAAAAATGATTATAATCTAAATAAAATAGATTAACATCAACACTTAAAAACGACTAATTATTGACTCATCATATATGCTTTGTTGAGGTGTTTGAATATGTATACCTTGTTTTGTTGAATTACTTAGAAAATGTAAAAAGGTTTGAAAATTGACGAACATTGCTAAAAATGAATTTTTGAGTTTCTAAGCTTGTAAATTGATTGTATTCATGCTTAGATAATTGAATGATGATGAATGAATGAGAATTAGGTGTTTGATATGATGGGTGTCATGTTGTGTTGTTTGTCCGTTTCTTATATGAAATATGATTTTGGAACTTTGTTGATTCTTGAGTTGATTGTTGTTGATGATGATGATTATTATGATAATGAATTGATAATGGATGGGTGATTAATAAGATGGATTTTATAATGATTTTTGTTTATCCTTCTTTGATGTAAAAGGTGAAATTGAAATGATAGAGATTTCCTAAGTTGATGATTGTTTATGATGATGCTTGTGGATGTTTGATCAAGATATGATGATGACTCTTGTTTGAATTATGACTTATTGATTGTGTGGATGCAAATACTTGATAATGCAATTGGTGGTGAATTAATCAATGTAAATGGTGATGTACTTTTACATTGCTTTTGATGAATACATATGTTAGGTGGTTGCGCATTGTCGAGTCTTTGCTTGTATGTCCATGCATCATAGTCATATTGAGTCATATGAGAAGTGCAAAAGGAGGTGTACTTTTACATAGCTGGAATACGTAGGAGGAGGTGTACTCTTACGTGGGTATGGGTTCTGATGAATGATTGGCAAGTGCACCAAATATTATCGAAGTAATAAAATATCGATCCCACAAAGACGGTGTTAATTTCAACAATTTAAATGCGTTATTAGTTTTAAGATGAATAAAATTTATTTTTGTTTGCCACTAGGCAGTAGATGTGTTTGCTTGCATAAAAATAAAGACTGAAATTAATGATTGGTTTTAAGAATAAGAGAGAGATGAAATCAGGTCTTTCGGATCATCTATGTTCCCCTAATTGGTATACTGCACCTATTCTTCTTGTGAATGGTTCTCTAGTTCCACGATAGTTAACAAATTAGCCCCAATCAATCTCTTGACTTAGGACCCTCTTCTAAAACTACAGCCCCTAATCCCTTAGGTGGTCTAATAATCTTTGAAGGTTTTAAGCACGTTAACCTAACATCACTAACAAACGATTATCCATTCCTAGACTAACCCTGTTTATTAGAACAATTCAATTCTATCTAAGTTGAAGGCTATGGTCAGTAGTCATTCATTCTCATTAAATCATGTTTATATGTGATCAGGATATAAAAAGCATTAACAACAATTGAATTGAATAAAAATTAGATTGTCATTCACAATAAATAGAGTTTCACAGCAACATGTTTCCATTAGGGTTACAAAGAATCATCTCAGACCTAATCTCTAAGAGATTTAGCTACTCATAATGAGGTTTACAAATAGCATTCTGAGGGTCACTCCATTGACAGGTGTAGGTCGTGCGTTGAAGTCTAAGAAGTTGACTCCGAAGTTTATTGGTCCATACTAGATATCTGAGAGGATTGGAACAATGGCATATAGAGTGGGTTTGCCACCACATCTTTCGAATTTGCATGACGTGTTTCATGTGTCGCAACTTCGGAAGTATGTAACGGATCCTTCGCATGTGATTCTGAGAGATGATGTGCAGGTTAGAGACAACCTTGCAGTTGAGACCTTACCGTTGAGAATCGAAGATCGTGAGGTGAAGAAGTTGAGAAGCAAGGATATACCTCTAGTGAAAGTTGTTTCGGGAGGAGTAACTGGTGAAAGTTTGACATAGGAGCTGGAGAGTATGATGCAGGAGTCTTATCCGGAGTTGTTTGCTTGAGGTAATATTTCGAAATTCTCTAAGTTGGGGAGAGTTGTAACGCCCTAGTCGTTATTTAATTATTTCTGATTTATTTAGAGTCTTTTATATGATTTTAAATAATTACTGTTGATGTTGTGGTGTATTTTTATTAAATGATTTATTTTTAGTATTTATTAAATAATGTGAGAAATAGAATTATTTGGAGTTTTGGGGGTTATATTTTAATTAAAGGAATTAAGTGGGAGATAATTAGAATTAAGGGGGAGTTAAGTAAGGAGTTAGAAAAGTCAGAAAACAGTTTTACGTACAAGCAGTTTTTGGGAGAAAAACCAAGAGAAGAGCCAAGAAGGGAGATTCTGATATTTTGGGGAGTTTTGTTCATCAAATCAAGGTAAGGGTGAGACTATCTCTCAATGGTAATGGTTATATGATTCTGATTTTGATTTAGCATAGTTTCCGTTGAAATTGAGAATTGAGGGTTTGAGAATTAGGTTAAATTTAATAAAAATGGTAGAACTATATGAATTTCATGTGATTGATGTAGAAAAGTGATGTTTAAGTCATAAAAAACATGTAGGTAGTGATTCCTATCAGTTTTAGGGTTTGGGTGATTGAAAATTGGGTTTTTGGGGTGAAAACAGTCTGTTCCCGTAATGTTGTCAGTCATAGCTCGCCATGGCGGAGAATATTTCGCCTGGCGAAGTAGCCCAGTTCATAGCTCGCCATGGCGGAGAATATTTCGCCTGGCGAAATGCACAGAAACATCATTCTCTGTTTCGCGTTCTTGCGTCCTTTTCACCCATTTCTGTTCTGAACTGGCTTTTGGTGTAGACATGGAAGTTGTAGATAATTGAGTTATCTTTCTAATGGATTTGGTTTGACTTGAAAATGATTTTTAGATTTTGAGTTATGATGAAAATAGTCCAGATGGGTATTGAGAAAACTTAAGAAAAACTCAGCATAACTAATTCCAAGTTGGGCCAAAAACTTATGGTTGGTTTCCAAACTTCAAGCTTAAGTTTCAGGGGTTTAGTTGAGGTGTTTATGAGTATCTAACCTAGGTCGTGATGAACTAACTTGGTTTAATGTAAATGAAGTTAATGAATATTATGTACATTGTTGTCATTAAGTTGAAATATATATATATATATATATATATATATATATATATATTATGTGAATATCGTATGTTGTATAATATTGTGATGTCATCTCATTCAAGTTGCTAAGTCGTTGGTTGTTAAATTGTTGTGTTGTAGTTGAGTTGTATGTTGATATACACAAGTAGAGTTCGTTGCATAATCAGAAACTGTTGAGGGCTCATGCCTTGGAACGCCTTGTCGTTCAATTGGAGAGGGCTTATGCCCTGTGAATGTTAGTTCATTCAATTGGTGAGGGCTCATGCCCTGTGAATGCTTTAACCATTCAAATTGTTGAGGGCTCATGCCCTGGAATGCCTTGTCATTCAAACGCGTTAAATGGTACCACATGCATGTGCATTGTCGCACTTTGTTGTTGAGTCATATCAGTGTTGTCATGTCATTGCATGAGTCGTTGTCGTTGGTTGAGTAGTCGTTCCTGTTGTTGGTTGAAATTGAATATGCTGATAATGTTGTTGACCATGAAATATATAAGTATATTGAAGTATTGTTGATATTTAGGGTGTTAGAGTCAATTGATGAATTATATTTCAATTATTGTTGTTTGTGAATCTCACCCCTTCTGCTTGAAAATGTTGCCCTTCGTATGGGTAAGTTGCAGGTGATCCAATATAGTAGAAGTGGTGGCTCAAGTGTCTTAGGGCTCTGATACGTAACGGGATGGGAATTTGTTGTTATGTTTTCATTCCTTATGTATCAATTTTTGAAACATGTTGTTGGAGCCTTGATTGTTGTTTGAACAAATTGTTAATGACTATTCATGATGAGGCCTTTGTGTCAGCATTATTGATGACTATTTAATGTTAAATGATTGTTGAATATTCCGCTGCAATGTATGGAAACTTTATCACAGTTGATTTTAATAAATAGTATTTTATTCTATTTAGGAAGTTTTGAAAAGCAGTGTGACATTCCCGTTTGTTTGTTGAACTCTGATTTATTATTTAATATTTAGCTGTTGGGATAACGGGGTGTTACAATAAGCACATAAGCATATTATGACTTAAGTCGACTTCATGCAATGCGCCTAGACATGACTATTATATGCATGTGGTACCAAATCACCTCCGAGGACGTCACCCCATGATGCCAACTACACATCATTGTCAACGGCTATAATTTCAACGACTATATGGATACAAGTATTCGGTCAATATTTTGAGTGTTTCAAGTGGGAAGCATTCATTTTTATTAAGTTGTTAGTGGGTTGTGGTAATTAATTTAGAACCGGTAATTATTCGTTGTTTTTAACCGTTAGTGAGTAGAAACGTTTTGAGTTGATTAATGAGGAGTTGAGTCCATTAAGACTTTAAAGGTTAGGCCCATTAGTGGTGAGTCTTTATAACTCACGTCTTAAGAGAAACTAGGGTTAGAGCATTCATTTCACAATCTTAGAAAGAGGTAGAGAGAGAAAAACTAGAGAAAGAGGAGAAAAGAGTTAGAAGAGAAAAAACTTGAAGATCAAGAAGGGATTGGGGAATCTAGGAGTTAAAGTGAAGCTAATGCTAGGATTCTTGGAGATTGAGGTAAGCGGGATAGTGTTCAACCATAATCTTTTAATTTTCATCTCTTTTCTACCCATGTTCAAAAGTGATTATTTTGAGCTTGGTTGTAGAAATTCGTGCTTTTATTATGATGATATGTTTGGGTATATGAATTTGATGATAATTGAATTGTTGTTGATGGAATTGCATGTTCATGATATGTATAAATGGGTATATTATGAATTGTGCTCAAATTGATGAATTGTGCTATGTTGTTGTCACTTGTTGATGAAATTGTAGAATTATGACTTGAATGATGTTGTGATATGATAGTAATGATAAATTATGCCAGGGGTGTTAGAGATTACACGAGTTTATTCATGTTGGTGTGTTGTTGTTGGATGTTGTTGAGTTTTGGTGAAAATGGTGAATTAAGTTGAATTGTGGTGTTGATGATTTTCAATGAATGAAACAAGTTGATTATGCTGAGTTATGGTGCAATGATTTTCTGTTTTTGGGTATTCATTGGTATTGAGAAATCGCTTGGGAGAAAATTGGGATTTTGTGTAAAAGTGATTTTAAGTGTTTTTGGGAAATAAGTGATCCTGGGATAAGCTATTTTGAGAATGTGAAAATATGGTTTTCCAGAAAAATATGATATGATTAATTGATTAGAACGCGTAGGCGAAAACGGAATTGAATTCGGGTTAACGGTCGAGATTTTACGAACGAAATAGCGAAACCGGAAAACCAGGATTGCACAGAGCCGCGACACAGGACACTGGCTGCTGCCTACCCACGCCTGGGCGCAGCAAGGCAGCCCCTCATGGGTGACTGTTTTGATGGGTGCTTCGGGGCCAATTCCGGACTTCCAAAACCGATTCCTTTGATGCTTTTCACTATTTCCTATGTCTCCTAAACCTTTGGAAACATCAAATGAATTGGGTTGAACTTGGCTTCTTGGATTTAATCAAGCTTGTTGTAGATTGTTCAAGAACGTGCTCTTTTCCGAAAACTCATTTTCTCAACGTGTTAGTATGAGACTAAGTTTGTTTACTTTAGTTATGATTTGTAAAAATGTTTTGGATGAGAATCGTGGTATTTAACTTGGTTTTGGTTTGGAAACGTGAATTCTTTGAAAAATGATAAAGTGATACGAACTTTGTGATTTTTATGTAATTAATCACATATTAATCTACACTCATATGTGATTAATGTGTATACATAGTTGAGGCAATTGAGTTATTTTCTTAGTTTATGGTTCAATTGTCTTAGTTGTTTTAAAGTTGTGAAATATGAGACGAACTTGGTTGAATTTAATCTTTAAGATCGAACATCTTGTAAATCTTTTATGAATAGATTAAGATCAATATAGGAATTAAAACATATATAAACTTCTAAAAGGATGAAGAAATCGCCCTCCTGCCGTCTCTAGATGCGAAAATCTCTTTGTTAGTGTATCCCTTTCTTTCAAGTTGATTTTATGATTCTCATTATTTAGTGTTTGCATTCAAAGACGATTGTCTTAATTCATAATGTTTCATATTTTAGGTAAGAATCCGTAGAATCAGGCGAGGTCTATGAAAGGAATAGATTTTCTTTGTTAATTTCTCATATCGTTTCATACTGGTTCATAATTTCTACCGAGTATTGTGTACATAATTATTTATGTTCTAATTTTCTTCATAATCGCTTTATTTCTTTTTAGTATAGCTTCGAATGTCTGAACAAAAATAATAAGGACGATGATAATATTATCGCTATAATCATAAACTCGTAATAATTGAATCATCTATTTTGTATTTTACTTTTTCATGGCTTCATTTTAGTCGATGTATGTAGCAGCTATTTGTTTAGCAACTTCTTTGGAATTGATTTTATGATTTTCATTTTCAGATGTACCAAAAATTAGAACATACTCGTGAATCTGATTTGGAGTACTACAAACGCATATATTACAAAGACTTGAAAGATGATTACTACAAGGACAAACTCAAAATATCCGATTCAACATATTGCTGTCCATTTTGCTACAACAAGGACTACTACTCTTTGAGTGAGCTATTGAGACACACGTCCACAATTGTGGGTGACTTGCCTGAGACGGTTAAAGATATTGCTAAGCATTCAGCTCTTGAAATGTATATTGAAAGCAATGGTGATGTTAAAGTTGGTAAAGATAAGTCTCCTGCTGTTCGTAATGATAAGTCACCTGGTGTTAGTACTGCTAGTGATAAGTCAGTTAATTTTAGTGTCACTAACGAGAAGTCACTTGTTATGAGTTTTGCCAAGGGTTCGTTGGTTAATGTGAATTTGGGTGATGATGATGATGATTTTTTTGTATATCCATGGATGGTCATTTTGAAAAATATTGTTACTGGTTTTAACCCAAAAAAGCAGAAAGTATGTTGGGAAGGATCCTACGAAATTTAAGGAGGAGCTGATTAAGAAGGTTACTGCACTGTGGAACCTTCATGGACAATTACCCTTTGCAATTGTTGAATTTGGAATAGAGTGGGATGGTTTCCACAATGCTACGAAGTTAGAAAGGAGCTTTCTAGCAGAGCACTTTGGTAAGCAGGATTACTTGGGTTTACGGAAGCAGGAGCGAGGAGATAGACTATTTGGCTGGATGGCACTTCGTGATGACTATGATATCAAGGATATAGTTGGCAAGCATCTCCAGGAAAAAGGGGAATTGAAAACGGTTTCTGGAAAAGAAGCCGAGGACAATAGGAAAGCAAACATGCTTGTCTCTGGTTTGGCAAATACCTTAAAGCTGAAGACCGATGAATTGGAACAGACAACAAGCAAATATGATGAGGCGAAGGTGTCCCTAAGGAAAGCGATGGAGCAAAAAGAGAAGATGCTTGAACATTTCAATAAGGGTATGTTGATAGTTAAATTGAATTGATCCAATTAATATCTGTCTTCCTTTTCATTGATTTAAAGGTGAAACACTATCATTTTTACTACTATATCTATGATTTTGGTGTAGCTTGCATTTTCGAATGATTTATAGTTGATATGATATTTTAATATTTCATGGCAGCTGAAATCAGCAAGATGCGGCGGGCTGAACGTGAGTATCAGGAGAAAATATCTAAGGATCATGAAAAAGCCAGGCAGGAACTGGAAGCTCGGAGGAACAAACTTATATCCCGTGAAAAGGATCTGCAGAAGCGTCAAGAAGATAATCATAATGAGAGAACCAAGCTATATTTTGAGAAGAAACATGTAATGTATTTTGGCTCTTGAACACACTTTTTATGATAGTCTGTTTCTAAATTTTTAACACATTTCTTTGAAAGTGATCAATTTACAGGAAAACTAAATTGGCTTCTTTAAAAATGAACCAATCACAAAGAGTGTTGTTAGCATTCCTTACTCTATGGACCATTTTGGTCTTTTTTATCAAATTATGTACACCAATCCCTCTTATTTTTTTATTAAATTCGTTCTTCATCTTGTTGTTTACAGAATGAGATGGCAATAGCAGAGCAACAAAAGGCTCATGAAAAATTGATGTATTTGGCTGAAGAACATAAGGCACATAGTTCATTCTCCTATTATCTATAGTTTTTAATTCAGTTACATGTATATACTTGTGTTTTAAGGACTCTTTTGGTGGGATGTTGCAGAAAGAAAAAGAAAAACTTCACAAGAAAATTCATGACATGGAGAGAGGACTGGACGCAAAACAAGCATTGGAATTGGAGATAGAACTGTTGAGAATATGGATCAGAACCTATTATTAGAGTTTACTGCAATATTCCTATGGTTATGACTGTTACGATTTTAATTATAGGAATTATGGGAGGTTACAAATTTATGTTTGTCTGTTACAAATTTATAGGCAGTTTTTCTTTTGTGTATTTCTGATCATGAATTTCTTGTATTTAAATGTTGTTAGAAGGAATGAAATGTGTGTTTTCAGTTTTCAGAACTCATAAGTCTTGTTTAATTTCTTTTCTAAATTCCAACAGTGGTATCAAGAGCATTCTTGTTCTTGAGGGACCTAGTGAGGTTGAGAGTTCCACTAAACACCCAAACACTTACCCAATAGTTGAAAATGCACTCTGATAACTCAGCCATAAAATTGCCAATTTTTGAGGGTGAGAATTATCACCTATGGGCAACCAGAATGGAGGCTTATCTTGATGCTCATGATCTTTGGGAGGCTGTTGAGGATGATTACGAGGTTGAGCCATTACCAGACAATCCAACACTAGCACAAATCAGAAATCATAAGGAGAGAAAGCAGCGAAAATCGAAGGCAAAGTCTTATCTATTTTCTGCTGTTTCTGAAGCAATCTTCACAAGAATCATGACTCTAAAGTCAGCAAAAGCAATTTGGGATTTTCTCAAACAAGAGTATGAAGGAAATGAGAAAGTCAAAGGGATGCAAGTGCTGAATTTGATCAGGGAGTTTGAGATGCAGCGGATGAAGGAGTCAGAAACAATTAAGGAGTATGCTGACAAACTTCTAAGCATTGTCAACAATGTGAGGTTGCTAGGAGGTGAGTTTTCTGATATAAGGATTGTCCAAAAAATCCTTGTAACTGTTCCTGAAAGGTTTGAATCCACCATTTCCTCTTTGGAAAATTCCAAAGATATGTCAACAATTACTTTGTCAGAATTGGTGTATGCTTTACAAGCCCAAGAACAAAGGAGACTTATGAGGGAGGAAGGCACAATTGAAGGAGCTTTACAAGCTAAACTGAAGCTCAATCAAAGTCACAAAGGAAAGAAGAAAAAAGGCCAATGGAACAATTCAGATAAAGGAGAAAGTTCCAACAAATGGAGTAGTAAAGCTGATGACGAGAAGACAAATAATCCTGCCTGTCAGCATTGTGGAAAAAGAAATCATCCACATTTCAGACGTTGGAAGAGGCCTGACATACGCTGCAACAAATGCAACCAGCTTGGACACATTGCGAAAATTTGCAAGAACAAAAGGCAGGCTCAATCTGAAGCTCAGGTGGCTGATCAACAAGATGATGAGGAGCAGTTATTTGTAGCAACTTGTTTTTCCACTAATAACCATGATGAAAGGTGGCTAATTGATAGTGGATGCACACATCATATGACCTATGATGAGGAGTTGTTCAAGGAGTTGGATAAAACAACCATTTCCAAAGTCAAAATCGGCAATGGAGAGTTCATTTCAGTTAAAGGAAAGGGCACAATTGCAATTGAAAGCTGCTCAGGTACTAAAATCATTACTGATGTGCTTTATGTACCAGATATTAATCAAAATTTGTTGAGTGTTGGCCAATTACTTGAAAAAGGATACAAAGTATTGTTTGAAGATAAAATGTGTTTAATTCAAGATGCAAAAGGGCATGATCTGTTTAAGGTCAAAATGAAGGGAAAAAGCTTCTCTTTAGATCTTATGGAAGAGGTGCAGGCTGCTGTTTCAAGTCCAATCAGTGCTACCGAGCTTTGACATAAACGACTGGGACACTTCAACCATGCTGCATTGTTGAATGTTAAAAAACATAATATTGTGGAAGGCTTGCCATCATTAGAAGACTATGTCAGTAGCTGCAGTGCATGCCGATACGGGAAGCAATTCAGGCTACCATTTCCTCAATCAAATTGGAGAGCATCACAAAAATTGCAGCTGATTCATACAGACCTTGGAGGACCACAACCTGAATTATCTTTAAAGGGAAGTCGATATTACATTGCCTTTATTGATGATTTTACTAGAATGTGCTGGATTTATTTCTTGAGATTTAAGTCCGAAGTTGCAGGAGTTTTTTGGAGGTTTAAGACTTGGATTGAAAATCAATGTGATTTTAAAATTCAAGTTATAAGGTCTGACAACGGGAAAGAGTATGTATCAAATCAATTTAAATCTTTTTGTGAAGAGGCTGGAATTGAACACCAACTTACTACTCCTTACGCTCCACAACAAAATGGAGTAGTCGAGAGGAAGAATAGAACAATAATGGAGATGGCTAGATGTATGATGCATGAAAAAGGCCTTCCAAAGAAATTCTGGGCTGAAGCTGCTAATACAGCCGTGTTTCTATTAAATAGGCTTCCTACAAAGGTTGTTCAAGGAAAAACTCCTTTTGAAGTATGGTATGGTCATAAACCTTTTGTTCAAAATCTTAAAGTTTTTGGATGTATTTGTTTTACCCATGTGCCAAAGGTGAAAAGAGACAAGTTAGATAAAAAGGCAGAGGTGGGAATCTTTATTGGCTATAGCACAACTTCAAAGGCTTATAGAGTCTTTCAACCACAAACTGGTAAGATTCTAATAAGTAGAGACGTTCATTTTGCTGAAGATGAACAATGGAGTTGGGAAAACGATAAACATAATCAATTTTCTGATTTATCTTTAATTAAAGATGAACACATAGATGATCCACCTGTTAGAGGAACTAGATTGCTTTCTGACATTTATGAAAAATGTAATGTTGCTTTGTTAGAGCCTGAAAATTTTGCAGAAGCGAAGAAGGATCCAAAGTGGATTGTTGCAATGCAGGAGGAGCTTAACATGATTGAGAAGAACAAAACATGGGAATTGGTTTCTAGACCCCAACACAAAAATGTTATTGGTGTAAAGTGGGTGTTTAGAACCAAACTCAATGCAGATGGATCCATTAATAAGCACAAGGCCAGACTTGTAGTGAAGGGATACACTCAAGTATTTGGAGTTGATTTTTCAGAAACATTTGCTCCAGTGGCTCGGCTTGATACAATCAGATTGGCCCTTGCTTTGGCAGCACAAAAGGGTTGGAAGGTGTTTCAACTACATGTGAAATCTGCTTTTCTCAATGGTTATCTACAAGAGGAGATATATGTTGACCAACCAGAAGGATTTGAAGTTAAAGGGCAAGAAGACAAGGTTTATTTGCTGAAAAAGGCCTTGTATGGTTTGAAGCAGGCTCCAAGGGCGTGGTATAGTAGGATTGATGAGTACTTGCTGAGTATTGGCTTTACAAAGAGTCTCAGTGAGTCAACTCTTTATGTGAAGTGCTTGAATTCTGATATTTTAATTGTTTCTCTGTATGTGGATGATCTTTTGGTTACAGGAAGCAATAATGTGTTTGTTGAAGAGTTTAAGCAAAATATGATGAAGGTCTTTGAAATGACTGATTGTGGAGAAATGGCTTTTTTTTCTCGGAATGGAAGTCAAACAAAATGAAAAAGGAATCTTTATCAGTCAGAAGAAATATGCAAAAGAGATTTTGAAGAAGTTTCAGATGGAGAATTGTAAGCATGTCGATACTCCAATGGTTCTTAAATTGAAGCTAGGCAAGGAAGATGGTGCAGAAAAGGTTGATGAGACTGATTTTAGAAGTCTTATTGGCTGCCTCATGTACCTTACAGCAACAAGACCTGACATTATGCATGCTGTGAGCATTCTCTCAAGATTCATTCATTGTGCAAAAGAAGTGCATCTTCAAGCTGCTAAACGTGTGCTTAGATATATCAAAGGTACTCTTGATTATGGAGCATGGTTCAATTACAATCAAGAATTTAATTTCCATGGATTTTTCGACAGTGATTGGGGAGGATCATTGGATGATATGAAAAGCACATCAGGTTATTGTTTTACACTTGGTTCTGGAATGTTTTCTTGGTCTTCAATGAAACAAGATATTGTAGCACAGTCAACTGCAGAAGCAGAATTCATTGCTGCTTCTGCAGCTGTTAATCAAGCTTTGTGGCTGAGAAAAATTCTAGTTGATCTACAGATGGCTCAAGCTGAACCAACTAAGGTGTTTGTAGATAATCAAGCAGCAATTGCAATCTCTAACAATTCTGTCTTTCATGGGAAGACTAAGCACTTCAATATTAAGCTCTACTTTCTTAGAGAAGTCCAAAAGAAAGGAGAAGTCTTGTTACAATATTGCAAGACTGATGACCAATTGGCAGACATCTTTACAAAGACTCTTTCAAAAGGAAGATTTGACAACTTGAGAGAGAAGCTTGGTGTCAATAGCTTCTGATCCAAGGAGGAGTGTTGAGAATATGGATCAGAACCTATTATTAGAGTTTACTGCAATATTCCTATGGTTATGACTGTTACGATTTTAATTATAGGAATTATGGGAGGTTACAAATTTATGTTTGTCTGTTACAAATTTATAGGCAGTTTTTCTTTTGTGTATTTCTGATCATGAATTTCTTGTATTTAAATGTTGTTAGAAGGAATGAAATGTGTGTTTTCAGTTTTCAGAACTCATAAGTCTTGTTTAATTTCTTTTCTAAATTCCAACAAGAACAGCTGAAAGGAGCTTTCCAGGTAATGAATCACATTGGAGAAACTGACCTAGATGAGAAGAAAAAATTGGAAGCAATCAGAATGGAGCTGCAGGAAAAGGAAGAGGAATTAGAGGAGGTGGAAGATCTTCAACAAACACTGGTTGTTCAGGAGCGCAAAACTAATGACGAATTGCAAGATGCCCGCAAAAAATTAATAAGTGTATGTATCTAATACTCTGACGATCAACTTTAAAATCTCTTCCGTAACTAATTTTTTTAATTGACATACAATTGTTTATATAATACTTATAGAAGAGTTTCCTGTTTTGCAAACATTCAAATCATGTTGTTCGAATCTTATTTAAGTTGCTTGGAAGACAGTGTCTTCTTGTTCACATGTATTTACAACAGCCAATGCAAACCGTTCGGTGTTTTCATCCTTGTTTCAACTATTTATTAGCTATCTAGTTGTTTCTGCCTAAAGAGGATGATTTTAATACATAATGTTTTACATTTTAGGTGAAAATTGGTAGAATCGGGTCAAGTTTATGAAAAGAGCATATTTTCTTCATACATTTTTAGTTAATTGTTCATGATTTCATTGTTTGTTTTGTCCAAGTAATTATTTTTCCTTGTTCACAGTGGATTGGCTGCCCAAAGAAGACCACTCAATCTATAATTTCTGTAAAAAGGATGGGCGAACTTGATATTAAGCCATTTCTGGAAGCGGTGAAGACAACTAAGAGAAAACTTTCAGAGGAAGAGAAAATAAAAGCAATCGAGTGGTGCTCAAAGTGGGAGGACTGTGTTAAAGATCCATGCTGGCATCCGTTCAAAGTTGTAACTGATAAAGAAGGGAACTCCAAGGTACAATGACTTCATGAATTATGTTTTTTCGTTAAAGTTAATATTTATCCCTTAAAGCATATAATGCAGCATTTCTTAATAATTAGAAAGAATACTAATTGGTACTGTGTAGGAATCTATTTACTGAAGCTTATTGTTGTTAGCACTTATTTGTTATGTTTGTTTCCCTTTTATGAACTGAATAAACTATGATCTAATATATGTTAGATATATTACACAGGAAATTTTAAACGGAGAAGATGAAAAGCTGAAAAGTTCGAAGGATGAGTTCGGGGATGAGGTGCATGATGCAGTAGCTACAACTTTGAAGGAGTTAAATGAGTACAACCCTAGTGGTAGGTACCCAGTACCAGAACTCTGGAATTTTAAGGAAGGAAGGAAGGCTTCGTTGAAGGAGGGTGTTTCACATTTAATTGAGAAGTGGAAATCAAATAAGCGAAAGAAAACTTAGTAGGGCTTCATTTGGGCGGCAAGAAGTTTAGTTGAAATTCTAGCTCTAACAGACTTTGGTACAACGTATGGTTGGTGCCTCGGTGGTGATATTTCGTATGGTTGAAATATAATTACTGATAACATGTATGAGATTTCCTAAAAAAAATTAAATAAAAAATCATGTAGGATCTCTTTCTTTAGGAGATAATTCATATGACTTTTGGGTTAAAACTTTGAAACAAGTTGAAGTTTTTTGAAATTGTTGATTATTGAAACAAATGTCGAAAGGTGGTAACTATTAATCGTCTCCTTTTTGTTGTCAGTTTTAAATTTTTAACATATGTCGAAAATGTAATGGGAAAGATAGAAATCCAGAAAGTCCCAACATCTTCCATGACTACTTCTCTCGCTCAGATATATACGTTAAATCGTGCAGATGTCATACTAAACTCCCATAGACTAGAAATTCAAAATTCCTGACTAACATGCAGTTGTTTTATATGTATTAAACCTGATTCACTTTCAAAGAGCATTATCAAAATTGTCTCAAATAATAACACGTAAAAGAAAATAACATAAGTGTAAAGGAATACGATGAGATCAAAGGAAACCAAAAGATGTCTGAAGTATCAGAGTGTTAGAATACAAGCTAGGTAAGTTTGTATTTCATAAACCTGCAGTATTTAACTTAAGTAGGGATGGAAATAGGTCAAACCGGCCTACAGAGGCCTATGGCCTAGCCTATGACAGGCCAGGCCAGGTCATGCTTTTTCCTTAAACAGAGCAGGCCTAGGCTTTTTTAATAGCCTACTTTGCTTAATAGGTCAGGCCACATGTCATTCAAAAAGCCTCTGAGACCTATTAGGCCGACCAATTTAAGTAAATATGAATAATATTATTTATATTAATATTATATTTTGTACTTTGAATTAAAATAAAAATGTGTTAACTTTTTCAGTAATTTAAGCTTATTAGTATACATTCATTTTTTTGCATATTTAAATGTATTATTATAAACTAAAATTGAAATATGATACAATATATAGTCAAATTCCCTAAAAACTCATGTTGATTATCAAAAGAGAGTTTAATCTAATTGATATATTAGTTCGCTAGTGTATTTAAACTTAGATCACATTACTGATTTAAAGATGTTCATATGAAATAGGTTTTTGAACAGGTTAGCAGGCCGTAGAAGGCTTTCAGAAGGTCAGGCTCAGGCCTAAAAAGTAAGTCTATGACAGGCCGCAAGCCAAGCTTAGGCCTTCAAAAAAATTGGTAGGCCAGACTCAGACCTTACAAAGCCTAGCTCGGTCTAGCCTATTTCCAACCCTCACAAACATATTGAAAAGCTTTATAAGTCTTCTTTCAAGGTTGACATTAAGATCCAATCATAGGTCAACTATACAACAGATCATGAGATGAAGAATATGACTTAGCAATTAGCATTGAAATAAAGAAGATGTTTTGTATACAGAACCGGATCATCACTTAGAAGCTGAGGAGATGGTGGCAATTATTATGTCTATTACTTGATAGATCATCGGTTTCGGGGGTTGTTGACCATATCTAAATTCATTGCTTGTAGGTTACTACTTCTATTGAGATTGGTCATGCTTTAAACTATCTTTTCTTAAAGCAAGATAACTTAATAAAAATAATAACCTGCAAGCAATGAATTTTACTATGATCTCACAACTTGAGCACCAACAACCCCTGAAACCAACGATCTAAGATTAGAGATATAATAATTTCAACCATCTATTCAGTTTCTACTGTAGACAAGATAGCTTTGTTACTGCAGCAATGAGAATCGAGGTATGAGTTACCAATATCATAAGCAATGAAAGATATACGGTTACGAAAGTTGTCCATCCAACCAAGTAATAAAAGCAAAACAAACCAAGATGGTTGGGTAAAATGTGAACCAAGTAATAAAAATAAGCATAACATGGTCAATATAAACCTATGAAGCATAGGTACTCTTTGGATTAGGCGTGTTCCGACGTGTCTGACACCGACACTTGTAATTACACTATATTATGTCATTTTTTTCAAATTATTAGATGTGTCGGCGTGTCAGTGTCCGTGTCGTGTCCGATGTCCGTATCCGTGCTTCATAGAAATAAACCGATGTAGGGTCAAGAAAAACCAGAGTATCCCATTAACAAGAACTGCACAACAAGTTAGCAATAACAGATGTTCCGTTAAGAAAAACTAGGAGTATCCCCTGACAAGAATAAGTCAATGAGAGATTATAGGCACACTTTTTTTTTTTTGACAAATATAGGCACAATTTTTTTTTTTTTTTGGACAAATATAGGCATAATTTTTTTGAGGAAAATATAGGCACAAATTAGCTAGCGAAAAATCTGCTAAGTACCCTTGCGACAATTTTTTAGATATGTACATTTTTTTTTCAAGATGACCGTTGCTGCAATAATAAAACTTTAAGAGTATGGATTTTCTTTTAAAAGCTCTTGGAGTATGGAATTTTTTAACTTCAAATTTTGTCAAAAAAAAAACTTTTGAAATATCTATTAAATACAACAATCCCGCATATATTTTAAAGTTAAAATAATTAAAAGATTAAAAGAAATTTACGCAGTTACATTACCTGTGTTTATCAAATTTCAACTATATATTCTATCACCTTATGTATAATTCGTATATGAGAGTAGCTTGTATATTGGGGTATGCGCTATTGACACGGATAAATTCTTAAGGTCGCTGACTACGTCATGTCTTAAGTTTATTTCACGGTTAATTTTTTGCAGGTTACATATAAGTTGCCGCCATTAGAATATATTGATTGTCATCAACCAAAATTTGATAAGTTTCTTGTGCCTTAATTTCTTATTTATTATGAGTCATATTTATTTCTAATAATATAGGGCACAAGCAGTATCAGTATCGAATGAAAAATTTCCAGCAAGCCAGGCATAATTTCTTCTTCCATTTCAATGAAGCATGTTGCAAGCCAAGGCATTAAATGTGTTTCGCATATATTTAGAATGAGAAATGATATTTGTAAATCCATTTAATTACAAGTTTAATGTTAAATATCTTTTTTACTTTAATTATTTTTTTTAGTATGGTTGGACCGTCATAATATTCCTAGAGGCTTAAGAGCCCTCCAGAAGGACTTGGGCGCCCTCCAGAAGGGCTATAAGGCCTAGGCGCGCCCCCTCTAGGGTGCCGCCTTACTTACCCCCTAGAACTATCTAGAAACCGCCAAAATGCCATAAATACCCTTGTTACTAGGCGGGTGATTCCTCAGAAAGGTCTCCAACATTCTAGTTCCGTCATTACCACCAGCGTTGTTCTGATTGCCCACAGCATTAGCCATTGCTTCCAAAGCAGCAACAAGAGCAGCATCGTTTCTACCAGCCATCTAGTTCTCTGGAAACAAACATAAGTCAGAATAATACAATAATACTATTCTAACTCTAAGACAACGTCACTCGACTCTCTTCTTGGCCGGACGGACCAACCTGCTCTGATACCAACTGTAACACCCCAATTTCCCGTCTTAAAAATTTCTTTAAATAAATCACATAAATCAGAGTACTTCTCAAAGGAGTGTCACATTTTCTTCTTTAAAACAACTTAGATAATAATTTATCAAATTACAAAAACATTCAGTTAAGCAGCGGAATTCAAATAGTCTCATCTCATAAATGTCTTGGCTTAAAAGCCAGCAAAAACGTCTCAAAGTATTAAAGTTCCAACATCACAAAAGTCAGCATTTATTCAACCATGATACATAAAGGAATAGACTCTACAAAAGACCCCATCCCGTTACATATCAGAGCAACCCTACTTCACACATCCTCGCATCAACGCATCTAAGACTGGGTACCTGCACTTGCCCACAAGGCGGCAATTCCAGCAGAAGGGGTGAGATTCACAACAATAATATTAATATATAAATCATAAGTCAAGATTAACAGTCATACATCCAACTCATAAACATATACATTTTATCACATCATAACATCATCATAAGCATCATCATAACAACACCACATCAAGCATCAACGTCTCAAAACATCATCTTATATATGTCACAATTGACTCGACTAAATGCAACACCTAACGTCTCAACATCATGCATGTGATACCATATGATTATAGCATTAATATGCTTCACCGTCGCTTTGAGCAAATGCTCCACCGTCGCTTTGAGCATAAAGCTCCACCGTCTCATATATATATGCAAATGCATGGACTCGTCGCTTAACAACTTATTACACCGTCTCAAAACCATCATTACATTTTCAAGACTGACACATGCAGTTAATAATAATTACATGGCAGAGCATCATCATATTAGTCATACACACTGCAACATTTATCATCATTCACTTATCATCGTACACATACATCACTTATACACATCAATATATCATTTATCGACAACTCAAGAGAAACATCAGCAATCATCTTTACAGGATTCATTAAAGGGTATAAAACCTCACTAACACTACCCAAAGGGCTCCTCTCAAAGTCCCATGCGAAACAGATCGCAAAACAACAAACAGTCCTGAACCATCTAACTCGCCACGGCGAGTACATCTACTCGCCACAGGCGAGTACTCACATCAGCTCACTCGCCAAAGGCGAGTTGGGGGCGAGCTGGAGGCGAGAAATACTGGGTGCTTCGGCCTTTTTGACATTTTTCACCAAAATCCTCATTTTTAAGCTCTCTAAATCCAATTTGACCAAACCAACTTCACAGGTCATCTCTATAAATATAAGGGCACTCAAAACCATCTAAGTTTGGCAAAACTTCTAAATTTAAGGGTCAAGCTCGCCACGGCGAGCTATACTGCTCGCCTCGCGAGCAACCAAGGGTTACTCGCCACGGCGAGTGATCACTCGCCACAGGCGAGCGATCTCAGAATCACTACGGGTTCAGCCTAAATCACACCAATTCATCCCAAAACTCTCATGTTCAGCCTCTAATTCATCAACAATGTTGTCTTAGGGGATAACCTAGGTTCTGTAACACGTTTCTACAGCAATGCAACACATTCACACATCAAATTCATCAAAATCATCATAACCCTAATTCTCAAAACTTCTCTCAATTCTTCTCAATCTCTAAGCTAATCAAGAACAGATGATTTAGCATTAATATTACTGAAGTTAGGCTCACCCTTACCTGGAAAAATTGTGCAGAAAGCAGCCTAGCCTCTCTTCTCTCTTCACGTGCCTTTTCTTCTTCTCTAAATGTCTGTACGCGTTCTCAAAATATTTCCTCTCTTAACCTACTTCTCTTATATACTCCCTCCCAACTTAATTAATTTCCTCTTAACCCACACAACTCTTCTTAATTATAAATATCACCCCATCTCTTAAAATTCTATCTTTTTCCACCAAATCTATTTATTTACCAAATAAATATTCATATAAACATCACTAATATTATTTTATTAAACAATAAAATAATAATACGTCACACGTCACAAATACGTCACATATACGTCACAAATACGTCACATAATCATCAAAATTCATATAATATATAAACATATACCATATCATCTAATAAAATAATTAAATAATTAAAGAGGGCGTTACAGCGCTGCGGTGGTATATAAACCTCCCTCGATTCTCTATCGTAAGCTACCACGACATGATCAGGAAACTCTCACTGCAATTCTTTGCTAGCCACCACCGGAAGGTTTCTTCCAACAGCTTGTTCAACGTCCGCCAGGGGCAGAGCGAATCTCTAAGAAACTACCTAGCCAAGTTCAACGACTCCACCATCAAGGTATCCAATCCGAACCAAGAACTCTTCGTCAGGGCTTTCCAAAACGGCCTGCGAGCCGGCCAGTTCAATGAATCTCTCGCCCAGAAGCCGGCTGATTCGATGGAAGAGATCATCTCCCAGGCTGAATGTTACATCAAAGGAGAGGAAAGTAACGCCGAGAAGCGTGCACGTGATGCGAAAGAAAAAGGCCCCAAGCGCAAGCACTATGACATTCCCCCAAGCAGAGACAGGGGAACTTTCAAGAGACAGCCTGAGCAGGAGCGCCAACCACGCCGGTACGCCCCAGAACACTTCACTCATCTGACTATGCGCCCGGAAAGAATCCTGAAGGAGGTATATGAGTCCAAAATCATCCCAGAGGCGAACCCACCTAGAGCGCATATCATGGGTGGTGACAAGGACGCCTGGTGCAAATAACATCGCGTGCGAGGCCACGACACTGACGACTGCATCCACCTCAAGAGAGAGATCGAGAAACTGATCCAGAATGGCAAATTAAGAGGTTACACGAGGGGTAGGCGCGATGAGAACGGCGGGGGCACTGATGATCATAGAGATAATCTCCGGGGCGAGGAAGGCAAGCATACTCTTAACACTATTTCTGGAGACTTCGATAGAGGTGGCGAGTCAAGCACATCCCGGAAGAGTTACGCGGGTCAGGTAATGCTCGTGGATGAGGGCTCACGTTCTTTCGCTGAGAGAAGCCCGAATATCACTTTATCTGCTAAAGATTTCGAAGGCGTTATTCCCCACGAAGACGATCCTATGGTAATCACTCTCTAAATACTCAACTTGAATATCAAACAGGTACTCATCAACACCGGAAGCTCTACAGATATTTTGACTTTCGAAGCCTTTGATAGGATGGGCTTAAGTGAGGAGCAACTGCAACCTTTCCAAGGCACTCTCTCCAGGTTTACTAGAGAGAAGGTGCACGTTCGTGGCTATATTACTTTGAGGACTATCTTTGGAACTGGAAAGCAAGCTAAAGCGATCAAAATAAGGTACCTAGTCTTCAACGCTCCAAACTCTTACAACATAGTAATAGGGCGCCCTTCTTTCAATCGTCTAGGCGCTCTCCTGTCAACCAAGTTTCTTGTGATGAAATACCCTTTGGATGATGGCGGGGTTGGAACGATCAAAGGAGATCATAAAGTCGCCAGAGAATGCTATCTAGCTAGCCTTAAGCTACGCAGGAAGGAGGCGCCAAGGAAGGAAGGCAGGGGCGACAGTGTGAACATGATGGACCTTGACCCTCGGGAAGAATACCAGCAGGAGAGATTAGAGCCAACTGAAGCTCTTAAAGAGGTTGCGATCGGGCCTCACCTTCATTAGTCCACAAAGATTGGAACCTCACTGGCACCTTCTGAAGAAAAAGATCTAATTGAACTATTAAGGAAGAACTTGGACCTGTTCGCCTGGGCCCCCTCAGACATGCCAGACATAGACCCCAACATAGCTTGCCACCATCTCGACGTAAACCCAACGGTAAAGCCCGTCGTTCAGAGGAAAAGAAAAATGGGGGAGGAGAGGAGAAAAGCGGTGGATGAAGAGGTAAAAAAGACTGCAGGAAGCTCGTTTCATCAGCGAGATCAAATACCCCACTTGGCTGGCAAACACAGTTTTAGTCAAGAAGGCTTCAGGAAAGTGGAGAATGAGTGTAGATTACACCGATCTGAACATGGCTTGTCCCAAGGATCCTTACCCTTTACCTAGTATAGATCGCCTGATTGACAATGCATCCGGTTTCAGGACCCTAAGCTTCGTGTATGCTTACTCTAGCTACAATCAAATCAGGATGGATCCCCTCGACGCCTCGAAGACCGCCTTCATGACTAACACCAAAAATTACCACTATGAGGTAATGTCCTTTGGTCTGAGAAATGCAGGAGCTACCTTCCAGAGATCGATGGACTCCATGTTTGCCGCGCAAATTGGAAGGAATCTAGAAGTATATATCGACGACCTGGTAGTGAAAACACCAGAGAACACAACCCACACCACCGACCTGGACGAGATCTTCCAACAAGTCAGGAAATTCAACATGTGCCTCAACCCGGCCAAGTGCACTTTCGGGGTCCAGGCGGGAAAGTTTCTAGGATTCTTACTCACCAGTCGAGGCATAGAGGCCAACCTAGACAAATGTCAAGCCATCATCAACATGAGAAGTCCTTGCAGCATAAAAGAAGTACAACAATTGACAGGGAGACTGGCCGCCCTATCTAGATTTTTGTCATACGCCGGCGACAAGGCTTTCACCTTCTTTGCGTCCATCAAGAAGAAAGAAAAATTTGAATGGACTAGCGCGTGTGAAGAAGTTTTTACCAAAATAAAAGAATTCCTATCAAGCCCCCCCGTCCTGCATCGCCAATCATCAGGAGCCGCCCTGTCTCTTTACTTGTCCGTATTAGACAACGCAATGAGTTCTGTGTTGACATAAGATTTAGAAGAAGGAGAAAGGCCAGTATATTTCGTCAGCAAAGTTTTCAAGGGGGCTGAGCTACGGTACCAAAAGATCGAACGCTTAGCTCTGGCGATCATAACTACCGCCATAAAGTTGTGTCCTTATTTTCAAAGCCACAAGATCATTGTCAAGACGAACTATCCTATGAAGCAGGTCCTCAGCAAACCAGATTTGGCGGGAAGAATGGTGTCTTGGTCAGTTGAATTGTCCGAATATGACCTATAGTATGTTCCAAGGAACAACATCAAATCTCAAGTCTTGGCCGACTTCGTCGTAGAGTTTACCTCTCCAGCCCAACACGTCGCCCCCTTTGTTTGGCTTTTATCAGTAGACGGTTCCTCTAATCTAAAAGGAAGTGGGGCGGGCATCATCCTAGAAGGTCCTGGAGACGTACTCATAGAGCAGTCGCTAAGATTTGAGTTCAAGGCCAGCAACAACCAGGCAGAGTATGAAGCCCTGATCGCGGGAATGTATTTGGCGGCAGAGATGGGGGCCGAGAATCTCAGAGCAAAAAGTGACTCTCAGTTGATAACAAGCCAGATCTCGGGCGAATACCAAACGAAGGACACTCAACTTTGCAAGTACCTGACGAAAGTAAGAAGTTTAGCGAAAAAATTCAAATTCTTCGAGGCAATCTACGTCCCTCGGGAGCAGAACTCAAGGGCGGATCTACTGGCGAAATTGGCGAGCACTAAACGTCCAGGCAACAATAGAACAGTAATTCAGAAGGTCGTTACGTCGCCCAGCACAGAGTCACAAGAAATACTCGTCATCGATACGGAAGTAAAAGGGTGGATGACTCCTATCATCAAATATCTCACAGGTTCTTTCTCTCCCAAAGACGATGAAGAAGCACAAGCGGTAAAAAGACGGGCTGCCAAATCCACCATGGTGGATGACAAGCTGTACAAGATGGGACGCGCCACTCCCATGCTCCGATGCTTAGGTGAAGAAGAAACTGAGCTGGTCCTACTAGAAGTACATGAGGGAGTATGTGGAAGCCACATAGGGGGTCGTTCTCTGGCAGCTAAGTTGTTGAGGTCGGGTTATTATTGGCCGACGATGCTGCATGGCTGCGTCGCCTTCGTAAAAAAGTGCGACAAGTGCTAGCGGTTCTCCGACAAAAAGCACGCCCAGCCAACAAGCTCACCTTTGTGTTTTCACCTTGGCCTTTCCATAAATGGGGAGTGGATATCGTAGGACCCTTTCCTTTGGCTTCTGGGCAATTAAAGTTTCTTATTGTGGGCATTAACTACTTCACCAAATGGGTCGAAGCGGAGGCGGCCTCCAAAATCACGGCGGACAGGGTAAAAAAGTTCTACTGGAAATAGATTATTTGCAGGTTTGGTCTTCCTAAGTGTTTTGTGACTGACAACGGGACCCAGTTCGCCAGTACCAGTGTGGTCGACTTCTGTACTCAGCTCGGCATCCAAACAACGTTCGTATCAGTAATACATCCTCAGGCAAACAGACAGGCATAACCAGCAAACAAAGTAATCCTAAATGGCATCAAAAAGAAGTTGGAGTCAGCCAAAGGCCTCTGGGCCGAACAGCTATACGAGGTAAGCGCCATATTTCACTATTTTAACGTTTATTTTAGATTTACATCTACAAATACATTGTCTACGCCTGCCTTTTTTCATTTCGGGTCAAAATAAGAAACAAGTACTATGGTCTTACCACACCACTCCGCATTCAACAACAAAGGAAACCCCTTTTACTATGGTATATGGCACAAATGCCATGCTACCTGTCAAAATCGACACCCCCACCTGGCGACGTGACAATTTCATGGAAGAGGCAAATGAGATAGGTGTCAAATGCACAATGGATATGATCGACGAGATATGAGAAGCGGCGCACATCCGAGAGTTCGCCGCCAAGCAAAGGGCAGCTCGCCGATACAATTCCAAAGTAATTCCCAAAAGCATGAAAGCAGGCGACCTCGTCCTCAAACAAGTCGTCGCCCCAACCAGAATTGGCAAGCTACTACCAAGTTGGGAAGGTCCCTATCGAGTAAAGGAAAAGTTGCAGCATGGAGCCTACAAGCTGGAAGAGTTAGACGAGACCCCGTTGCCAAGAACCTAGAATATGGTTAATTTGCGCCATTATTATAGTTAGAATTAGAATTTCTCTTTTTTCATGTTTTTTTTCTTTCATTACTGCAGAACATGGCAAGATCGCCACCCCAGACTATTTTACAAATCTCTCAGTACTTAATAAAGGGATAGGGTAGCACTCTTTTTCCCCTTGACGGACCCACTAGCATCGCATCTCGGCGTTTCCCCAGCAGCTCCTTGGTCTTTCTTCCCTTTTCTCAAAAGTAATCCGGCGGGGTCACTGGAAATGTGCTCGCCTGAGGCGTTCTTTTCCTTCAGGGCGGCAAGGTACTTCCTCCTCTCTTTTCCTGTCAGCGGCATCATTGGAACTACAAAAGGAAACAAGGAAACGTTGTGATTAGGAATAAACTACTCAATTAATATAAAGCAAAAACAGGAATGGTAAATGATTGAGACGTCACTCACGGAGGTAGAGTTCCAAATCCTCCGAATCTGTCTCGTTATTCAGAAGGACACAGATATCGGTAAGCTTCATCCGGTCTAAGAAACCAACGACATCACGCTCGTATGGTGTCATCTTTTCATAATCATAGCCACAGATAGACTGTGGCGAGTTAGTCCAGCTTAGAGGGAAAATCAGCTTGCCATTTACACTAGAAACATAGGTACTTGAATCCTTGGCAGCGCAGACCTTCATAAAACTGACCCGCCAGTTCTTCTTGAAATTTGAGGCATAGGAAGGAAACAGGCTTTTACCCGCGTGAGCGCTGATAGATACCCAGGAACCCTTGTCCACCCCTTTTGTACCATAGAAATGACAGAAGGCGCCCGCAGAAGGAACCATGTCCAAGGCCTCGCACAGGATCTCAAAACCTCGGATAAACACCCAACTATTGGGCCGGATCTGAGTCGGGGCTACGTTGAGGAAGCGCAAAACGTCCATTTGAAAAAGGGTGAAGGGAATGCGCACCCCGAACTCCTCTAGAACTGCCCCGTACATATGGAAGATTTCCCGAACACACCTTGGGAGCAAAACGCATACGATCTCGCCAGGCGGGCACGACCTCATATCTATATCCTCTTCCCGTCCCGTAGCAGAAACCACGTTTTTACTCCTAAAGAGGTTCACCTTCGCTTGGTCGCTGTAGATCGATGTATAACTCTGCACATCGTCGCCAAAAACCTCCGTGTCCGTTTCCATCTCTAAGACAATGACTCCTCTCCCTCTTGTCATCTGAGGGTCAGCGCGAGCAACGATCTCCTTTCCTGAAGTTGCATACAGGAAAATACAGTCACTATCATCAGAACTGTCACTACCGCTATCATCAGACAGATCTGAAAAGGACATATGACCAAAGTAGCTCGAATCATACGCCTCCTAGTCAATGAGACCATTTCGTCGCGTTGCGTGTCTAAGACAATCCCTCCTAAGCTGAGCCCTCTCTAAAGGATCCGCGGGATAAATTTCCCTACCCCTCTCATCACACTCCCAGATTAGGGCAGAAAAGGGGGGTTACCTGTTGAGTTTTAGTAGCTCCGAACGTCCTTAAAAAGGCTTAGACAAGCAGCGTGGAAGTTCTTGATCGAAAAGAAGCGGAAAACAAAAAGATCAAAATGAAGGAGAGACGCCCCTTTTAAAGGAGGAGACGTTCCAGAACTACCTCGGGAAGACGCGATTCTCGCACACGCGTCGCTAATCGCCTGAAATTGTCGGACACGTGGACGGCCAACGAAAGGTCGCAAAATCCCGACCCTCCACGTGTAAGGCGAGTACATGAAGAGACATCCGGTCCCATAGCGTTGCTCGCCCAGCCATGATCTCGGAAGTTAAAAACTTCATGGCAGGTACCAACAATGTCGCCTAAATTAATCACTTCGCATTGATCCAAGCCTCGTGCTTGGGGGGCTGTGGACCATCATCCCTGAAGCAAACAACAAGCACACCCCTGGGGGCTCTAAGAGCGTCCAAGGCGGGATCTTTCAAGAATAAAACATACCAGCCAAAGAGTTGAACAAAGCGATGATTCAAGCAATCAAGAAATTTCAAAACAAATAGCAGGATATCAAGCACCTTGCCTTGATTCCTAGCCTCGTGCTTGGGGGGCTGTGGACCGTCATAATATTCCTAGAGGCTTAAGATCCCTCCAGAAGGGCTCAAACGCCCTCTAGAAGGGATATAAGGCCTAGGCCCGCCCCCTCTAGGGCGCCGCCTTACTTACCCCCTAGAACTATCCAGAAACCGCTGAAATGTCATAAATACCCTTGTTACTTGGAGGTTAAGTAACCAAAACCCAAGCCCACAACAGGCTATAAATACCTCACTTGAGAGCATTCTCAAGGCATTCAATCAAGAGTTTAAACCCTAATAGCGATACAAACCCTAGTATCCTTACTCGTACTTTTCTGCAAGTATAATTGTCATCAACCAAAATTTGATAAGTTTCTTGTGCCTTAATTTCTTATTTATTATGAGTCATATTTGTTTCTAATAATATAGGGCACAAGCAGTATCAGTATCGAATGAAAAATTTCCAGCAAGCCAAGCATAATTTCTTCTTCCATTTCAATGAAGCATGTTGCAAGCCAAGGCATTAAATGTGTTTGGCATATATTTAGAATGAGAAATGATATTTGTAAATCCATTTAATTACATGTTTAATGTTAAATACCTTTTTTACTTTAATTATTTTTTTAGCATGGTTGGACTTCAATTTAAACTTAATTTATCATGGATTTGAGTTCTAAATATCCTCAATACTCTCTTATCCCTTCAAAACACAATATAACTTTTTTTTTCTTATTTGTTTATAACACTTGTAACTTTTGGCCCATAGTAATTATGTAAAATAGCAAAGCTCTAATTATTTTTTCTTTTTAAAAAAAAGTTGTTTTTTTTTATTAGGAGCCTATCATTACCATGAGAGCCGAGCCTCTAATTTCATAAGAACGACTTTGGCTGCTTCCTCAATTGATTTTGACAGATCTAAAGCTCCGTTGCAAGCTGAAGTTACGGTTGTAGGGAAGAGTGAAGAGTTTGATTCGTCGGAGAGAGGTGACTTCAACGCTTGTTCCACCGGATTTTGGTTCAAATGAAAATATGAAAAAAAACCGGTTATGAGGGTAATGAGGCTGACTGGGCCGGGTTCATAATGACCTTCTAGTCCATATATCTAAGAAGAAATAATATTAAACCTTATTCCAATTGATAACAACCTATGAAGCACGAACACCTCTATGACTAGGCATGTCACAGTGTCCGACACGCTTCGGTGTCCGACACTCCTATGACATCCGTACAACACGTGTCAAACCGTTGTCCTAAATAATTGTTTTTTATTTACTTCGACGCTCCTATGAATGGTGTCCGACACCTATATAACACTCATACGAGCCGTGCCAGACAACTTGGACAAATATCTAAAACAATTTTTTTTTTTTACTCAGACATATGCAAGAGTTACATATGTTTTGAGAAATATTGATCAATTAAGGGTTATAGACACTATAGATGATTATATCATTTTTAGCTTTTTTGGTAGTAGATGAATAAATAAAGGTTAAATACTATGATATCTTGATGTAGAACTTTTGCTAATGAAATAAATTTTTGAAGTTAGATGTTTATATATGTATTTTTATTTTTATTTTTATTTTTAGTTTAGTCCATCTTTAAATAAATTAACATATATGTAGCTGTGTCGGTGTCATATTTTTTACATTAGCGGTATCAACGTGTCTGTGTCAGTGTCGTGTCAAGTGTCCATGTCGGAGTCCATGCTTCATAGATAATAACAGGAACATATTGGGAATCAAGCAAACTTACTGCCTAACCCATACAATCAGATCATGGTAATAACAGTAAGCCGCAATCAGATCGACTCATAAGGAAACTCATTAAACACTACTCTCAGAAAGTAATCCATGTGACAGTATGATCAACACTAGGACTTTCAAGAGACTAAAATGCAGTGATTGACAAATGACAATCCTCACTCTTAAACCCTTCACCCATAATTATAAAAGTGAATTTCCCTAGAAAAACTGTGTTATAAATATATTATAGTAGGTGTCCATTAGTTATTGGACCAAACACTTGACTCATTAACCCATTTCCATACTTTTGTATCTTCCTATAAATAGGGTGCATTGTATTAGAAACACATACATAAGAAATACATAAGAAATAATATTTCTCTCACTTTTCTCTCTTTATCTTCATCATCTATATTTTCATAACATGTTATCAGCACGCTCTAATCAACTGAGAGTAATATCAATAATTAGGACGAAGCTCTAAGGAATTGAGGTAATAGTAATACTTGTTTGTTTTTTTTCTCATAATGTTTCTTTTGCACATGATGTTTCTTGATGATTTATTTTTATGATTAACCTATTTTTTACTAATTGTTACAATTACCTCTATCTAGCTTATTTGTTAGATTTGATTTCTACTTAAGTTTCTTTTATTATTGGTATTGAATTCTTGAAAATTAATTTTATTAATATTGATCAGATCTATAATATAGTTTCTGAAGAACTTAAGAAAACCACAAGTTTATTCTTTACGAATTATTGAAGAATTTAAAAATGGAATGCATCCTTGAAGGATTGCTTAAATTATTGTTTTCATTATCTAGATCTGTAAAAACTCAATTTTATTCTAATGAATTCCTGAAGAATTCAACAACCATGCATCCCTGAAGGATTGCACAAATAAATTGATTATAATTATTATATAGTTTTTGAAGAACTCAAAATAATTTAATAATTATGCATCCCTGAAGGATTGCATAGTCCTTGAAGAACTATATGATATTAAAAAAAAATGCATTCCTGAAGAATTGCTTAAAAACTCAAATGTTCTAAATTTATGAAGAACTCAACTGTGATGCATCCCTGAAGGATTGCACAAGTAAATCGATGAGATTTATTATATTATTTTTGAAGAAATCAAATCGTAATAATTTTGCATCCCAGAAGGATTGCAAGAGTAGTATGATCATATTTAGTGTTTATTTTAATCTTGTGCATTAGTAATCATAAAAAATAAATATTTTTATTTTTATTTTTTTAATGTGTATTTTATCATATTTTAACCTAGTGATCAATATTATTTTAAAGTGCTTGAGTAGTTACAATTTTAAAACTATTAACTCTTGTATGTTACACTATGCAGTAATAATTTTTACCGTTAGATTATTTTACACTATTAATTATTGAATAGTTACAATTTTTTTAATTGTGTCGGTTACATTATGAGTTATATTATAAATTATTAACGTTAGCATTGTTTAGACATGATAAAATGTGACAAGGAAACTATAAATTTGCCACTCATTTATTCTCTCTTTTATACCAGAGCAATAACAACTAATTTTTTATGGTTGTATTCTTAGATTGGAATATTAAAGCGATATTTAGTTATATTGAATCATATGCATATGCTCATTTTGCATAGAATTTTGGTCTATCATCACCTGTTCATTTACTTACAACATGATATATATTTGATGATTGTTCAATCTATTTAAAATAATAGATCTAATATATGTTAAAAATAAAGTAAATTGCAATCATTTTGCATATTGAGATTGCATGCATATGTTCTTAGATTGTCATGTTAGACCTAACATTGTTTGTAACCTAGACATGGATTCTATATTCCGGTAATTCAAAGTATTAACAATAAAGCATTTTTGAGTCTAAAGTCATTTATTCAAGTAAGAACTTCGAAGATCTGAGTTTAATTAGAATGATCCATGTTAATTTTATAAATAGTGAAATTATTTGTTGAGATTGACTCAATATACTTTATAATAGTTCTTTGACTTGTATAACTATCATATTTTTCTTTGTTGTTCTAGTTAAATTCTGGAAGAATTTAACATTGAAGCATCCATGAAGGATTGCTCTAACAATGAAGATCTTTTATGATATAGTTCTTGAAGAACTATTTTTTCTTTTAATATTAAAGGATCTATGAAGGATTGGTCAAATAATGAATATAATTTTTTTCCCGTTGTTTATAATGATTTGAGTTCTAGTTCTAGAAGAACTAATAATTTAACATCAATCGTTTGTGAAATATTGCAAAATTAAAATATTGTGATTTTTCTTTGTTATTGTTGATAGAGGTTTGTGGTTGAGTTCTCGAAAGAACTAGATCTTTGTTCGCAATTGAAATATATAAGATCTATTCGATCTTAGTATAAGTTAGACAAAATAAAATTAAAGAAAAATTGTCCCTTGAATATGCTCCAGAAGTAGCGAAATCGAGAAAATAATATCTAGAATTGATGTGCTAGAGATTATCATTAATATTATACATGTGAAGATGGTAAAAGTTTATTATTTATGACTTATGATGATTATGATCTTTAATTCTAATGAGTTCTCGCAAGACATATAAATTTGAGGTATTGTCATCTATCTATGTCATCTCTTTGCACATTAGATACTCATAATTTGTGCTCCACATGATTTCTTTTCAAATTAGTAAGTATTATAGTTGTCAATTTTGCATTATTGTTTTTTTAATAGATTAAGATTTAAGATGTGTTGAATTGAAAATCTTTTTAGTTCACAAAATAACTATAAATGAAATTTGAAATATTGATTCCTTCTAAAATGTATGTCTATTTCGAGGTCTCAAGCATATATTATTCTTAGAACTTGGCATCACTAAGGCGAACGATAAATTTATGTATATTTTATTGGATAGTGTTTGTAAATGAAAGTTGTCTTTTGCAAAAGACTATACAAATGATTAAATGAGTGATGCAAAGAAACTAATTTTAGTTTTATATTTGGCATTACAAAAATTATCGAAAGCTCCAGAATAGCCAATATGTTGTTATATGAAGGAATATAATTACACATTGAGAATGTAATATATTCCTCCATGTCTCAAAACTTCAAGGATATTATTCTAAATAGATATCATATTGAAATAAGAAAAGAAGAAGATGTTGAATATCTCTATATTACGAGACATATTTTGGATAAAATAAGTGCAGTGAAAAGGTTACATGTCTTTTCCTTTGAATAATACTACTTATATTAGTGAAATTGAGACACATATTATTGCAAACCAGAAGTTTACAAGTCACATTAAGTTTGTTGTTGGCAAGATAAGTTGGGTCATCTTGAATATATTATGATGCGAAGAAAAATAATTAATATTTTTTATGGATTTGAATCGAAGAACCTGAAGTTTCTTCAAATCTAATAACTTTTGTGCATTACTAATTCCCAAAGATAGTTGATATTTGAAGAAATGGATGTCACATTTTAGGATATCCATAAACCAATACACATAATGATCATGTGGACCATGTAGATATTTTATAACTTCAATTGATGCATCAACTATGGTCACATATATGTTTATTGTTAACTCAAAACTAGAAGTTTGTGAAATTATTTGACTAACATCTCATTTTCCTCATTTGATAAGTATTGAGCGCATATGAAAATTTATACTGAACATTCGGTAACATATGTTCATCTATAAAAATGGGCTTGAAGATCCATTCATTAGACGTCTAATGTTAAATGTACGATCAATAGTTATAAGATAAGATCGTTCAACATAACTTTATACTTGGGAATATAAAATCTTGCATTGTGAGACATTGATTTGCATCAAGCCAACAAGTTATCATATACAGATATTCCCCTAATTTACATTTTCATTTTTGATTTATAAACCTAATATTTATCATATAAGCATTTTTGGATGTGTTGTTTATGTTTCAATTGCTCCAATATAATGCACTTATATGATGCACTTAGATGGGTTGTAAAAGAATATTGGGAAACTATAATTGATTTTAATCTCCATCTATTATAAATCATCTTGAGCCAATATTTGGAGACTTGTTTATAGCCTAGCAGGCTAGTTATGTCTAGTAGACCAATTATAAATGAATGAAATATTTTCCCAATATTAGGGTAAGATGATAAGCGGCTCAAAATAAGAACTAGAAGTTCAAATGAATTATTTTTATCTCATCTTGATCCTCGTATAAATGAATATGAACTAGAAGTTCAAGACATAATTCATTTGTAAAGTTAACCAAACAAAGTATTAGCTGCTAATGGTCCAATAAAAATGGATGTCCCTATTGGACAATCTAAAGATACAAATGAATATCGACCACGCTTGAAGCATGGTAGAAAAATTGGTTCCAATGAAAAAAATCCTAGAGAAAGAAAATGAACTAAAAAGAAAGATGACCCCACATAAGGATATGAAAATTCCAAAAGAGTATTTGACATAATTAATTTTTAAGTTCTAGAAGAACATATTAGGTACCTGAAACTTATGAAAATAAAGAGATCTCGATAAATTATGTCTTGAATGGAATGAGATGGAACCAGAAATAAAAGTCAACGTTGACAATGTTTTTGCATATAATATAGCGCTATTTGTGATAAGTGATAATGAGGATCATAAATTAAAAATTGTAGATAAAGAAAATATCTGCAAATTGAAAAAGAAAATTCTATTAAAATCAAACTCGTTTTGTAAAGTGAAACTTTTTAAACTCGTAGTATACACACTTGAAGATGTAAAGTAAATTAGATATATATGATTTTTCGCGCGGAAAGTGAATTACATTGAGTTTGATATGTTCACCAGAAGTGAATCGATATATGTCTATCATTTATTTTTAAGAGAATAATTCTCCTGAAGTGGATTGATGATCTTTTTCTTGATTAAGTTTAGTAGCACATGAGAGAGGCTAAATTTATATGAAATATGTGTTACAATATATGACTCACTTGATAGTGATGCTTATATAAAACTCATTGAAGAATTTCAGTTTCGTGAGAAATACTATTAAAATTGTTGGAGAGATGACATCATTTGTCCATCTTAAAGATTATGAATTGTATTTGTTATATTCGATTCTATGATGATTGTATAAATATTTATCAGAACTCCTAAAGAGATTCTAAATTTTGTTGATTATAGAAAGGTTTTAAATGAATATGTTGGATGCAAAAAGTTTGTTTGGATTTACAAATTCATTATTTAATTGAGATGTTGTGCATCAACAAATTTATTAAAATAATTTTATATGGAGAAATATAGTTGATTATGTAATAGAATGATTGCGATGTCATTTGACATGGAAAAAAAATAATGTCATGCCTAAAGAAAATGATGAACTTAAATTGGTCATGAAGTACCATATCTTAGTTCAAACAAGGAAACTAACATACTATATATATATATATATATATATATATATATATATATATATATATATATATATATATTGTGAAATTTTCTTTTTGTCGATAATAGTTATTGGAACAATGATGTTACACATGCAAGAAACTTGTGTTTTTCTCATAAGGAGGCTCTTTCAACAATCTAATATGAAGATAACATCTCATGCACTATCAATTTGGATAAAGATATCAAGATAACCACATTTCTCGGCAAAGTCAACGTAAAGTTTTTGAGAAACTTGTATTAAGGATTGATCTTCATCGTCTTAGAAATAATTGTCTCCATAAGGGGGGAGAAACAAATGTCTTCTGCACTCTTTTTCCCTTCACCATGGTTTTATCCCATTTGGTTTTTCTGGTAAGGTTTTTTAACGAGACAGTTCACACTCATAAGGATATTGTACTCTTTTTCCTTCATTAGAATTTTTTTCCACTGAGTTTTTTTCTAGTAAGGTTTTAATGAGGCATATCTTCGATGGACATCCAAGGGGGAGTGTTATAAATATATTATAGTGGATGTCCAAACACTTGACTCATTAACCCATTTCCATACTCTTGTATCTCCCTATAAATAGGGTGCATTGTAATAGAAACACAAACATAATTCTCTCTTTATCTTCATCATCTATATTTTCATAACAGTACAGTTATATTTGGACGTTTTTTTTTCCTTCTTTTGTTTGATGTGGAAATTGCCATTTAGAGTTTGGCTAAATTTGGTTTGAATTAATAATCAAAATACTTTATTTGAGTTTTGGATGAAACATATGTCGGTATCACAATATGTACAGACTCTTGTATTCTTTAGCAAATTATTCATACATACAGTGTTGTTGCTGCTACACAAGTTATGTCTCAAAAACTTCCAAGTTTTGATTTTCATCTGAATTACTCTTTCTATAAGGATTGATGAATATCACATACTCTTTCGTGCTTCCTTTCTTCTTGAAAACATTGATTTTAATTTGTGTATTAAGATTGAAAATCTCATAACTCTCCAAATGAGCTGCAGTACAACTGAGCTGCAAAGCATATCATTACTCACTCACTGCCCTTCCGAACAACAAACGGATTATATGGTGTGAGCAACCTTTGGACATCTCAGATAACAGTGAAAATAGCCAGATATAGATGGAATCCTGACAATGTACAGTCAAAAGAACAAATAAATGCTTAGTTTTGGAGAGAGAAAAGTTGCATAAATTACCGTCGACAGCCTAAAAACGACGGGAATGGATTCTCCATGTTCAAAGTTATGAGAGGGAATTTTGTTTAAAAATGAGGATAGGGAGATTGAAGGTAGATATTAGAAACATTACTTCCTCATGTTTATTTCAACATGAGACAATCCACTTAAGAAATTGTCATACACCAATTTATTAAAGAGAAATGGGAAACCAATTTGTAAGAATTTAAAAAGAAATGGAAGAAAAAGGATAAGTTGTAGCAGATAAAAGTAAATTAATTTTTCAGAAACAGGACTTTCTTTCTATTATGTTATAGCAATTCATTTCTCATCTTTATGTATAATCCACTCATTAGAATCTAAACTTAATGCCTGGAAGTATAAAACCAATACTTTGAGTTATGAAACGAAATTCTCCACTTCCGTTTGCCAGATCAAAACAAAATTGGATTGGAAAAGGCTTTTATATACCATCAAGTTCATCCATATAAATGTTTCCACAGCAGATAATTTTTTGCAATTTTTAATCTTTCAAACCATCTATCGAACTGTGATAGAAGATGAATTTTCTATCTATCTTTGACCCAAATAGTAATTACATCTATCAGTATCGTATCAGTGTTGAACACAGACACATGTTGGACACCGGATATGTCTTCGATGAGAAGTATTTGTGCTACTAAACATCCTCCACATTAAATTCAAACAATATTTTAGACTACAGAAATACACAAATTAATCTAGCCACAAACCTGTAATTAATTGAGAGAATCTAGCTTGGTTCTCCTCTTCTTTTGTTTTCTCAATCTTGCCCTGAATTTATGATGCACCCACATCTTTCTCTGAAAATTTATACAGATTGAAAATTTCTTTCGTTTCTTTTTATTTTTTGAAGCATTGGGATATTCATTTATTTTTCTCTTTTTATAAGGATCAGTGAATATCACATCCTCCTCGGTGTTGCTTTTCTCCTTCCACACGTGAATTCCCATTTGTACACTCCTTAATATATTAATCTCAGTTTCACTAAGATTGAAATTCCATTTATTCTCCAAATTAAGCTCAACATGGATCCATTCATTTTTTAAAAGTTCTTTGTCCATCTCAGACACGAGATTTGCCCATTTAATCTCTTTTTCCAATTTCAGATCAAACAAATATGTATGTTCCGACTCCACGATGCTAATAGAACGATTATTCAGCCCAATTTCATTAACAAAATAATTGACTTTTACTACAGCCCAGCTTACATTCGGAAGAATAATAATAGAAGTAATAGAAGGGATCCTTTTACGAAACCAGAAAGAAATTGTGAGTCCCCGGATTTGGTGCTCGAACCAGTTTGGGATCCCATCTGTTCCATTTGAGAAACTAAAACAAGTGCGTCCAGCCTCATGAAGTTTCTGTTAGTTTATACAAGAAAATAATCATTACACTATGAATTATATATATGCAATACTAGTGCAATAAAAAAAACAACAAACCTGACTCAATAACATTCTTCTACTTGAGGAACTCAATGATTTGCATTCTATTGCTGAAAGCCTTTCAAGATTCGGTGGAATCCCTCTAATTTCCTCAAGATATTTGCAGCGATCCAAATTAAGGACCCAAACAAGGTGACATTCATTAAGGCACTCGGGAAGAATTTTGAAATTGTTATTCGATAAGTCTAGCGTAACCATATTAACACAACACTTGAGAAATATTGGGAGGCATTCATCAGAGAGGCTGCAGCAATCTCGGAGACTAAGCTCTGTCACATTTGGAAACACTATAGAATACATTTTATCATTATGTTTTGGGAAACTAAACATTCCACATCCCCATAGTGATAAGCGATAAAGTTCACTGAGATTTTGAAATGAAGATGGCAATTCTCCTATGGAAGTATTATATAACGAAATATATTCTATATTTTTCATCTTGCATAATAACTTTGGAAAACTCTTGAGACTCCTACACTTAGAGAGTTCCAATTTCTTAAGAGATGCCAAACCTAAAGGTGGAAAACGCTCGAGCTTTCTGCAACCATGTGCACTCAAGATTTCAAGTTTATTTAGGTGTCCAATCGAATTGTCAATTGTAATTAAATTCTTACAATTTTCAAACGATAACTTTTCTAAATTTAGAAGACCTGAGACATTAAGTATATGGGTTAAATATTCACAATGGTCCAATGTCAAGACTTTCATATTCTGGAACTTCTGCATAAACACAAGGAAGAAACAAATACATAAATTAAAAATCAAACATTATACTTTCATGGTATTTTTGTTATGATGAAAACAAAATCATTGTGAATTTATAAATATACACAATTAGAAAGTGAAGTTATTTCACTTGCCTTGCTCAAAATACTAGATGATAGACACTCCGATAAACATCCTTTCCATTTCAATACACTCAGACTGCTTGGAAGATACTTAAGACCTTCAGAAAAATGGCCATTTTCAATTATTAGTGTTTTGAGTTTTGTCATCGTCTTGAAGGCCTTTCCTTTCTGGTCTATTACAGATTCCATGGAGTGGAAATTCATATATATCATTTCAATTTTACTACTTCCCTTTTAACAAAAATAAAAATAAAAATGAATCAACTACAATAAAATAAGATATAGAGAAATTTATACGCAATTAAGTGAAAAGAAATACTAGTATGGCATGGTCATATTTAATACAAAGAGAGAAAAGTCGTATTAAAACTAGATAACAAATTAATCATAGATATTAATATTACTCACAGAGTTTTCTTTGAAAACACGAACTATATCATCTTGACACCATAACCTACTTCTTTCTCCAGGCTCTTTAGGTGATTCTTGTCGGACGACTTCTTTACCCATGTCCTCTACCAAGTCATGTAATGTCACATGACCATAATTTTGGTCTATGAGGGATTTTTCAGCCAACACTCCCAGATGATGTGTTATGCAATGGCCATAATGAGAATGAAGTATATACTTTGCATCTTCCCATTCACATCCTTTGAAGCAACAAGCAATGTCTAGAAAGACACTCTGCTCCTCTTCTTCCAAAGAATCATAGCTCACTTTAAGTATGTTTTGGATCTCTTTATTGGGAATCTTGTCATACCCATCTAATGTATACTTCCATTCTTCTATGTTCTTTCCAAACAAGTTAGATCCTACTATTTCTATCACTAACGGAAGGCCAGAAGCATATGAAACTGCACGATTTAAAATCTCTTCATAACTTGAAGGAACTTCATCATTTTTAAAAGCCATCCACCTTAACAACTCAAGAGCTTCTTTTCCATTCAACCCTTCTACTGCATGTGAACTATTTATTCCATGACTTCTTAGTAAGTGTTTGTCTCGAGTGGTAATGATGACTCTGCTTCCACAACCGAACCAATCAAGTCCTCCAGCCAAAGCATGCAGTTGCTTCATATTGTCAACATCATCGAGAATCAAAAGAATTTTCTTTCTACATAGCCTCTCTTTTATGATTGGAATCCCCTCACTTACATGGTCTAACTTAATTTTCGATCCAATTGTTTTTAGAAGGAGATTCTCTTGGAGTTGTTTCAAGTTATTTTTAGCTGAATTCTCTCTCACATCATGAAGAAAACATAAACCTTCAAATTGATCAGCAACAAAATTATATATTGCTCTTGCAAGTGTTGATTTACCCAAGCCTCCAATCCCATAAATTCCAACCATATGGACCCCATCATCAGATCCATTATCAAGAAGCGATTTCATTTGTTGCACTTGAGACTCTAATCCAACAGGGTAGTTGGCAACATGTAAGGGCTTACGACTGATCTTGTTGGAGATGTTTTCGACTATCTCTCCAATAAACTTGTATTCATATCTTTCCATGGCCAATAAAATAAGTTAGTATGTAACAACATCACAATGACATCATTTACTCATAATATATTATCCATTTTTAACTATTTTGACATATAAATAACTAATACTTGTTTAAAAACGTAAATAAAAAAGGTGTTTCCCGTCTAGGCTTTAAGACGGTATTATTGAGGAATAAAGATTAAATAAATAAAATGCAAAAAGGAAAAATAGGAATTAAGTAAAGAGGAGTACCCATTACTAAAATGGTCACCGGACAAGTTAGCTGCTTGGGTAAGAGCTATCTTCCACTTTTGCAACCTTTCCATACTATCCGTATTATTTTGGAACCTCTTTTCATGCCTAGCCAGTGCTTGTCCATAACTACCTTTATGATGTCGCACATGAGAAGGATCCACACCAAAGAAAATAGGCAGAACGAGGCGACCCTTTGTATGGTAGCAGTGAATGATGTGGACAAGTTCGTCCAAGCAAAATGAAGAAGTGGCGTAGTTGATAGAAAACACAGGAATAAAAATCCTAGATTCTTCAATGGCTTTGACGAGTGATGGTGTGATTTCATCACCTCTTTGAAGATCATTGTCATCAATGAAGGTGTTGATTCCTTTTTCAGTAAGAGCCTTGTAGAGATGACCAGTAAAGCCGTTACGAGTGTCACTGCCCCTGAAGCTGAGGAACACTTGGTAAGTGAATCGATAGGAAAATGAAGAAGATGAGGAAGGTGATTGCATAGCCATGAGAATTGAGAGAAACTGGATGAAATGAGAGTTTGAGAATGCAGATTATGAATGAGTAAGTTACTATGGTTTTTGGAGTCTTTAATATGTAACTATAAAACAAGGAGAAAACTTCCTTGCCACTTCCTATAGTCGAATGGACCAATTACACAGTAAATATCAGTGTACTAGCACCTCTTTTTGCTAATTTGTTGGATGTAATTACCACTCAACTTTTGGACAAAATTTTAAATAAATAGAAAAACATGTAAAAAACCAAAGAATAGTGTGATAAGTACCAGAACTAATATTTTTGTTTTTGACACATTTATATATATTGTAATAACAGTTTTGCCTAATGCTACAACATAAAACTTTCAGTTGTGTTCTTTGGACACAATCTCTGATATCGTATTTCTGACATTGTATACCATTGAGCGTGGATGTTGGTCCCGAGGAGAGAGAGCATAAGCACCCATGAAGAGTGAAAACTATTTAAAACTCGAAAACCTTTTAAGTATACAGTGTGTCTATATCGATGTAAAAAGAAAAACTTCTATAACTAATAGATAGTCATAGTAGCTAACAATGTGCTGCCATGTAGAAAAGTACACTAACTAACTAGTTAACAACTATATATAACTATCTATTAGTGGCGTGTGTTACAAGTAAACTAAATAACTAAGATGTGCTTTTATCTTGAGCTACATTATGCTGTGATACGTGTAAAAATAAATGACAGTTAGTAATGCATATATGAAGAAGTTTCTGATATTTCCGTTTTAAACGACAAGATTAGGTTAGCAACAGTCTATAGTTTTACTACCATGACATGAAGTCTGGAACGTCCCTCTCATGTGGAAAACTTCCTTTGAATTTTCTATATCTGTTCATGTGGAAAAATGGAACATTGAAACAGTAGCCTTCAAAGACATAAAATATATATATCTGTACCTGCACCCATCAATGAAGGTTGACTTGAGGGACAACACGTGGAAAAATGGATGGGTGGATGAGGACTAGTTTTACCGATCAATAAAGTATAAATTTTGCTTTGAAAATGGATTTGCATGTCATTGTTAACATAACCCTTCAAAATATTACCTCTTGAACCAAATGGTCAGTAACTATGCACGCACTATTTTATATTTCATTAAATGGTTAATTGTCCATTCAACTGTAAGATAACAAATTTATATTTCATTCCAAATATGACAAGCTCTGGTCTTTAAAAACTGACTTTGAATTTAAATGAAGTTGTTCTTTGAACTCCAAAATCAGAGCAGAGCAGCAAACATTTTGGAGAAAGTGATAATGCACTTCCTAATAAACTTTCTAGCTAGTTAATTAACTAACTAATGCATCAAAACAGCTTAAAATTCTCTCCCTTTTTTTTGTTTCTCAAGTTTCCATTCTATTATTAGTAGGACCCTCTGCTTTTATTTGGCTAGGTCTACACTTTTACCAAGTGGAAAACTTCCTTCCCATTTCCTATCTTCTATGAACCAATATAAAGAAGAAAAAGCAGTAAACAAAAGGATAAAAAGCAACCCACTTGGTCTAGTGGTGTTGGCTTAGGATCTTGGAGTGTGTTCCGCTCAAGATTTTAGGTTCGATTTCTCTTAGTGTCAAAACTGTTGGGCTAATTAAATCCAAATAAGGTTTTGCTCTGCCTTTAAATAGGGCCCCTGCAAGTGGGTGTAGGATAGCGAGTTTTTAAAAAAGAAAAAAATGGGATAAAAAAACATCGTAATTAGGGATGGGAATAGGCCAGGCCGACCTACAGGAGCCTATGGCCTAGCCTACGATAGGTCAGGACAGGCCAAGCTTTTTTCTTAAATAGAGAAGGCCTAAGCTTCTTTAGAAGCCTATTTAGCTTAAAAGGTCAGACCACATGTCATTCAAAAAGCCTCTTAAGCCTATTAGGCTGGCTTATTTAAGTAAATATGAATAATATTTATTATTAGATTATATTTTGTACTTTGAATTAAGTAAAAATTTGTTAACTTGTTCAGTAACTTAAACTTATTAGTATACATTAATTTTTTGCATATTTAAATGTATTATTATAAACTAGAATTGAAATTTGATACAATATATAGTCAAATTCCCTAAAAACTCATGTTGATTATCAAAAGAGAGTTTAATCTAGTTAATATATTAGTTCGCTAGTCTATTTAAACTTATATCACATTGCTTATTTAAAGATGTTCATATGAATAGGCTTTTAAACAGGCTACCAGGCCATACCAAGGCTTTCAAAAGGTCAGACTCAGACCTAAAAAGTAAGACTATGACAGGCCAGGCTCAAGCCTTCAAAGAAATTAGTAGGTCATGCTCAGGCCTTACAAAGCCTAGCTCGGCCTAGCCTATTCCCATCCCTAATCGTAATATTAAATTACATTGTAATCTAGTTTATCAACATGAATGCCACACACCGGTAATAGACATGAATCATACAGGAAGAAAAACACTTAATACTCAATGTTGCTTGCATTCTGTTTGTCTTTTACTAATTAACCGTCCATAAAAAAAAAAACATTTTTTGCTTTAAATTTATTTTGCAGTAAATTTGCTAACTTGCCTAAAATTTGTGTCCTTTCAATCGGGTAGAATTTTTTTTTTTTGGATAGAAAATCGGGTAGAATGTTATACTTAGCACCAGTGGAATGATAAAACCTACCTCCTCTGTTCCTTTTTAAGTATTTTTTTAGAGTGAATTTTTCGTTACTATTTAACTGTTTTTTTGGATATTTTAAGGTTACGATTTGTCAAGTATACCCTTTGTCAGCTACACTTATCTTTTTCAATAAAACTAATTAATGTTATCTATTTGAAAAACTTAAGTTTTTTTTAAAACAAAATTTGTTTATTGTTATCTTCAAATTAAGATTTTGTTACGAACAATGGTTCCAATAAGATGTTTTTTTTTAAGGAAGATTTAATAGATGTTTTATATGTCATTTAACTAAGTTTAACTAATTTGTCATGTTTTTTAAATGAAATAACACATTTTGAAATAAGGGCGGGGCCAGCCCATCGGGCTTTGTAGCCCATTACAAATTGAGCTTGGCTCAATTTTAGAAGTGCATGAATAAAGTGGGCCGACCCTCTTCAGCCCATTTATATGTGTTGGCTCACCAAACCAAGTCGCGCTAAGTTGGGCTGACCCATTTGACAGCTCTACTCATAAGACATAAATTTTTCTGATTTATCAAAATGGAAATTCATTGACAGCTTCAGAAGATTATTTCTTAAAATGAATTTCTCTAATACATGAATTATTTTGATTTATCAAAACTTATGGATGGTACTTAGCACGAGAAGTGTTTATTTTTTGAATTTTGCTCTTCACCCTGCACATTTTGCTCGCGCCCTGCAGCTGTTTCAAGTATGCCCTTGCGCAAGTTAACTAACGCAAGTGTAAATGTCTGCATTAGTTAACATACGCTACGCAACTTAAGGCACGCAAGTTTAAAATTCTGCGTGAGTTAACTCACGCAGCCATTAGCACATGCGTGAGTTAACTCACGCACATTCTGTGCATACAACCCGAAGAGGCAGAAACCTCTATTTTCCCTATTTTTTTCAATCCTTCTTTCATACATTCATTCAAGCATACATTTTTCATCATTCATTCAAGCATTCATTCAATCAAGCATTAACTCAATTATATTACGAAAAATAACATAATAAAACAACGGAATAAAATAACGCATAATGTCATAAAAACGCTAAAAAGCGCAAGTGTAAAGGATTAAAACCAAATCCAACAAAATGTCAAACAAAAAAAAACTACACAAGTCATAAAAGCTACACAACTTCGAAGTTGGGAAGTTTAGGAAATGAGGGAAATATGTTTCTGTTTTGTTGATAAATGACTTAACTAACGCTGCGTGAGTTAACTCACGCCGCGCCACTTAAGTCACGCACAAAATACAACTTGCGCAAGTTAAGGCATGCTGCGTTACTTAACTTGTGCAAGGGTAAAAATGAAAACACTGCAGGGTGCGAGTGATTTGTGTTGGATGAAGAGCAAAATTCTAATTTTTTTAAGGAAGCACAAAAAGTTACTTATCAAGATTTATATTTTTAAATGTAAAATTGGAATATCTATAATATAACTATTAATGATTTATTTTGGTGTAGCCTAATTTTTATTTCAACAATACCTTTAACTTGAAATGAGACGGTTGGGAACTGAGCAATTTTTCTTTCTCTAAATTGAGCAGTGTCATAGAACCGAAAAACATTGAGAAGTTTCTTTATTTGGTTTGTCAAGAGACAATATCAGAGAAGGATATTAGGGAGAATTGAAATGCAAATTGTACTCATTCGTCACTTTCAATGCAATTTATCCTTTTTATATTGCAACTCTTTCTAATGCAAGTTTTACCGTCACTTTCATTCTATCTTTTTACGATTTGTGTTGAAGGAAATATGACCCAAGATTTGTGTTGAATACATAACATTGAAGCAATCACATGTTATTAAAAATGTCAGTGTCCTGGTCAGAAGAGTTGTGAATTGGAAGCATGTGGTACCGTTCAATCCCCAACATTGTAACGTCCACTTTAAATTATTTTAATTATTTAATTATTTGATTTATTTAAAGAGTCAAGATATATTTATATATATATTATGAGATGCGGAGAATTAAGATTTATGTGATTTTTAGTGATTTTATACGATGTGATGACTTATTTTATTGTTTAATAAAATAAGATTTGAAAATAAAATAAATATAAAGATGTGGGGTAGTTTTGAGATTTTAGAGAGTTATGTGGGAGAAAGAGTAAATAAGATAAGATTTGATGGGAGTATAAATAAGGAAATTAGGTCAAGAGTTGTCAGTACGTACGTTTTTGGAAAATGGAGAAAAAACAAAGAGGAGAAGCCAAGAGGGAGAGCTGCGATTTTCTGCATTCTTAAGGTAAGGGTGAGCCTAGCATACAATTCTATTAAACTGTAATTCATATGATTATAATTAACAAGTGTAGGAATGGTTTTAGAGAATTGGAGAATTAGGTTAAACATGATGATTTAATGATTAGATGATGTAAAACTGTAGAACTGATGTAGAAATTGATTATAGAACTTAGAATAACCTTAATGCTAATGTTTTAGTCAAATTTGGGGTTAATCATGGTGAAAATTGAGATTTTTGGTGAAAAAGTTCGTAATCCCGTACCGTGTTCTGTCATCGTTTCGCCAGGCGAGAATCGTAGCTCGCCACGGCGAGCATGCCTTCATCGCTCGCTAGGTGAGCAACCCAGCTCGCCATAGCGAGAGACCCGTAATGCTTCGCCAGGCGAGCAATCCAACTCGCCATGGCGAGGGACCTGTAATCGCTCGCCAGACGAGCAATAGAGCTCGCCATAGCGAGCTCCGCTGTGACAGATTGTCACGTTTCCTGTGTTTTGCGATCTGTTTCGCACAAGACCTTGTGAGCTGAACCTTGGGTAGTATTGGAAGTTAATTATATTATAAATGACGATTTGTAAAGATGCTTTGTGAAGATTTAATGTTGTTGGTAGCGATTTATGAATCATATGAGTATTATGTGAATTATATGAGTAATAAATGTGATGCTTAAATGATGAATTCTTTAATGTTGATATATGCCATGATTGATGATTTGTTGCCATGTGGTTGTTTATATATGATTAAAGCTGCATGTGTCGGTCCAAGATGTTTACGATGTTTAAGACGTTTAAGATGTTAACTTGTTTAAGTTATAAGATGTTAAGTCCATGCATACTTGTAACACCCCGTTTCCCAAAACAACATAATAATGATAATATAATCAGAGTCAACATCAACGGAGTATTACATCTGCTTTTCAAAATTTATTAAATAGAATATAAAACTATTTAAATGCCAACAAAATCATTCTTATAAAAATTTGCAGCGGAAATATTTCTTTCAAAATCATCATTATTCAACTTCAACAGAATTCTTGGCACAAAGGCCTCAACATAATAAAATATTATTCCTCAACTTAAAATCCAACAACATGTTCAAAATTCGATACATAAAGGAATGAAAGAAAGAAAACAACATTTTCCCCATCCCGTTACGTATCAGAGCCCTAAGACACTTGAGCCAACATCCTACTAGCCTTGGAAATCTACACTTGCCCACAAGGCGACAATTCCAACAGAAGGGGTGAGATTCATAATCAAAAATAATATATATATAATTCATCAACTTGAATTAAAACAACAACAATCATAGCAACAAACATTATTAAATCTATATATACATGGCATTAACATTCATCAACAGCAACTACATCAATTATAATTGATTTACAACAACAACACCAAAAGCATCAACATTATCATCAACAACTACTTCATTTCACATTAGATTTGCAACCTTTAATTTATATTAAGCAATCAACCACATCATCGACAACAACTCAACAACCACCTCAACCTCAACGACTCATCAACATCAACAACTACTCAACCAATGACAACATCAACTCGACCAACTCAACGACTACAACGATGCAACGACAACAACAACAAATGCAATATGCATGTGGTACCAAAATACAGGGCAGAGCCCTCACCGCTTTGAACAAGAAAGTGTTCCAGGACATGAGTCCTCCCGCTTTGAACGACAAGGCGTTCCAGGACAAAAGCCCTCACCGCTTTGAACAATAAGGTGTTCCGGGACATGAGTCCTCCCGCTTTGAACGACAAGGCGTTCCAGGGCAAAAGCCCTCACCGCTTTTATGCATTATGCAATGAACTCCACTTGTGTATATCAACATACAACATCAACAACTCAATGGTGTATATCCGCATACAACCCAACAACAACGACAACAACATCTACTACGACATCAACATCTGTGCCTAATACTTATGACACACTCCCCAACTTGGACAACACGACTCAACAACATCAACAACAGGAACAACGATACACCGTATATAATTGTACATATATAAACATATATATTCCAACATATCAACAACAATAGCAACATATACATTAATCAATTACATTCATATCAAAGTCCAAAACATCCTTCAAAAGCAAATCAAGTTTGATCAATAAGACATAAGCCAAATACTCATAAAACACCTCAACTAAATCTCTAATACTTAAGTTTGAAGTTGGGAAACCAACCATAAGTTTTTGGACTAACTTGGGACTAGTTATGTTAAGTTTTCTTAAAGTTTTCTAGAGACCCACTTGGACTATTTTCGTCATAACTCAAAATCTAAACATCATTTTCAAGTCAAACCAAAGCCATTAGAAAGCTAACTCAATTATCTACAACTTTCATGTTTACACAAAAAGCCAGTTCGGAACAGAAATGGGTGAAAAAGACGCAAGAACACGAAAAACAGGGGATGTTGTTCACTGAAAATCGTACTACGATTTCAAGGCATCGTACTACGATGGAATGTGCTGAAAAAGTCATTTTTGCTACTGGAAAAATCGTACTACGATTTCCCAGCATCGTACTACGATGGAATGTGGACAAACCTACGGAAACAGACCAGTTTTCACTCCAAAAACCCTATTTTCAATCACCCAAACCCCAAATTGAATTATAAAAATGTTTACAGGTTCTATTTGCAACACAACAACCAAAGCAACTCAGAAACATGCATCCAACAACATAATTCACAACATCTTTGCAATTCTATCATGCTTTTCTAACCCTAACTCAAGAACAACAATTTAATCCAATTTCAGAATTCATATATATATTACTAATTGAAAGCTAGCCTCACCCTTACCTTAGATTGTTTTCCTGAAATCAAGCCGCGTTCTTCTCTCTTCTTGCTCCTTCTCTCTTCTCTAGGTTTTCTCTTCTTTTCTCCCAAAACTGTTTTCTTACTGATACGTGAAAAATGCTATACTGACTTTCTATTTCCCTTTCTCTTTCTATTCTTTCCTTAACTCCCTTTCATTTCATTTAACTCCCACTAATTACTATTAATTCTCAACAACCCCCATAATTCTAAATAAATATTATTCCTTCTCATTTTATTAAATAAATAAATAACCTCCCAATATCATATAAATAACATTAATCAAATAACCAAATATCCAACAACACATAAATCATCTAAAATTAAATAAACTATTTAAAAGCAACCAAAAATAATAAAATAAAAACTAGAGCGTTACAATACTCATTCAGAAACGAGGTCTTATGCCCTGGAGCTTTTGCTCAACAGAGACGAGGGCTCATGCCCTGGAGCTTTTGCTCAATAGCGATGAGGGCTTATGCCCTGGGAGTATATTTATGCTCAAAGCGACGAGGGCTTATGCCCTGGATTGGTACCACATGCATATAAGATGTCTAAGATGATTAAGATGTTAGAGTTGCATAGTCAAGTGAAGTTGCATTGTCGAGTCGAGTTGTCTAAGATGTTTATGAAGATGATTTATGATGAAAGTTATGATGCTAAATGATATTTGACATGACGTGTTTATGTGATGTTTTGTTGTTGAATATAATTGTTGAATTATATGTTTAATATTATTGTTTTGTGAATCTCACCCCTTCTGCTTGAAAATGTTGCTCTTCGTATGGGTAACTTGCAGGTAATTAAGAATAGGTGCAGTCTTTTGAGGACTTCCCTCGGTTGTGTCTAGGTGCTCTGATACGTAACGGGATGGGGAACCTTGCTTATGTTTTCTCTATTCCTTGCGTATTACTTTTATGATTTCCGTGACTATGATTTAGTATTTGGAATTTTAGAGACGTTTTGATGAGGCCTTTGTGCCAAAGACTAATATGTATTTGAGTTGATTCCGCTACGAAGTTTGAAATATTACGATGACTATTTTGAAGAATAAATTGTTATTTATTCATATTTGAGATTTTTGTGAAATGTGACATTCCGTTGTATGGAAACTCTGATTTAATTGTGAAATTTTTATGTTGGGAAAACGGGGTGTTACAAACATGATTTTTTTTCATAAAATAAGGGGGGGAAATTAGGGTTTAAGGGTAAAATAGACAAATTGACTATTAGGGTTAAGGATTAGGGTTTGGAGACTTAGTAGGATATATATATATATATATATATATATATATATAGATATAGATATAGATATAGATATATAGATAGATAGATAATTTTATAATAACTAGTACGTGAACCCGTGCTATCGAACGGGTCGATGATGAGCAAAAACAACGACAGTGAAAATAAGACTGTTATTATTACTAAAAGAACAAAATAAAGTGCGGATAAAAAGAAAACATACATGTAACATTAGTACGTAGTATGGAGATGCAGAGAATATTAATCAACGAACATTTTGGAAGACTTCTTTGCAGACAACATTAGATGTCTGGCATATATCAACACCATCATTACCGGTGATCAATATTCTGAGCCCATTTCTTGAAGTAACTCTAGAGATAACAACATATAACTGGCCATGGAAAAGACCGACTGTGGAAGATACACGCCGACATGATTAAGCGAATAACCCTGACTTTTGTTAATGGTCATGGCAAATGAAACAACAAGGGGAAATTGACGCCGCTGAAAACTGAACGGAATTCTTTTGTCAAAGGGTGTTAATGATAACTTGGGGATAAAAACTTTATCGCCAACATTGCTTCCAGAGATGACCTTAGCTTCTAAGAAATATTTTCCCAGCCTAGTGATTATCAATCGGGTTCCATTGCATAACCCCAAATTATAATCCACATTTCTCAGCAACATAACCGGAACTCCAACTTTCAATTTTAAAGTATAGTTGGGAAGCCCAGATGCAGTTATTGTGTTTAAAAATTCAAGAGTATGAACGTCACCTAGACCACAAACATTTGAATCAGCACTACACTTAGAATCGCAACTTAGATATGTTTTCTCATCACCAGGCATCAAAGACAACATATACTCATTAACCAACTCAACAATTGCATTTGTTGGAGCTAATATTGCTCGGTCTTTAAAGTAAGACATATCATCACCATAACAGAAGAGATCCGGATAAGTACTATTAACAATGGCTGCAAGTGGATCACCGTTGCTTGGAATGAGTAAATCTTGGGACACGTCAAGTAATATATGGACATCGTTACTCTCCCCAACACTTCCATCACCAATACCCAAAATCCAATCACCAAATGCTTTCATTTCTTCAACATTAGATCCAGAGCTACCTGACAGAAGCCTCATATTTGTATTCAATGTGTGGACCTCACAATAATCCCATAGGTAGAAGGAATTTATCGTAGCATGGACCACTTCTTGTTGTGTTCCCTTAGGAATGACTAGTAGTATTTGTCGAAAATCTCCACCCAAAACAACGACTTTTCCACCAAATGGTATATCCAATTTTCCTCCATTGTAAGACCGAAGTACGTCTCGTAAGGCACGATCAACAACTTCAAAGCAATGTCTATGCAAAATTGGAGCCTCATCCAATATAATCAACTTTGCTCTAGCTATTAGCTTTGCTAGATCACTATCCGGAGTTATAGTGCATGAAGACGTTTCATGAATATCCAAAGGGATGCAGAACCTTGAATGTGCAGTTCTACTTGAAGCAACTGTTATTACAATTTCACCTTTTGATCTTGATGCAGCAGCCATAGATCTCCATAAATAAGTCTTTCTTGTACGTCCATATCCATAAAGAAAGAAGATACTTGGTTTTCGTTCCTGCACTCTATTCATAATGGCATCGTATATGCCCCTTTGTTCGTCGATCATTCTTGACATTAACTTATGATGCTCTTCAGCTGAAGTTTTTCTGTTGTAGTTTAGCTCATCATGGATCAATCTGTTACCTATCTCTGGCACTAATGACCTGTCTTGTTTAGGCATCTCTGGATAATCATTAATACTCTCTCCGTGACCTTGCAAGCATTTCTCAATCTCATCTACAGTGTATGTTTGTAATTGCTCCACAGTAAGCACCAAGTCTACAACAAATATAAATTATAATTATTATTAAATATTATACATATAACAGGGATAGAATTACAAACAAACGTGGAACTACCTTGAAATTGCAGAAGCATCCTTTGCTTGTGTAATATATCCTCGCTTAAATACTCCTATGTTTTATTCCAAACAACAGATGGTCTGGTTATTTGCTTCGCAACTAATAAAGCAACAAATAAATAACGCAAAAAGGTTCCAGTACCCCAGTGACTTGCTTCTATAATTCGATCAATGAATTCCTTGTCATCTTCTAGCAGCCCGAGAGAAAAGCAAGCTTCCTTGAAAGAATCCTTTTTAACCCCATCAATGGTCTTTATTTCGTCAAACGATGTTGATCCTTTTACATGGTTCAACAATATCCGCAAATAGAAAATCTCGCCTGATTCTGGAGGAACAAAATGAATTCTACCTACTGCAAATCCTCGCTTACGTGGTGTCCATATATGTTTTATGGCTTTCCAAACAAATTTGGCAGGAAATTCACTGTATTTCAGGTTTTTACCTTCAGGAAAAACTTTGTTTGCAACGAACCATGCTAGAAATTTGGTGCTATGAATAATTAGGTTATTAACTAAAGGGGAGAAAAACACAAGAAGGGGGGGTTGAATTGTGTTAGCTTTTTCTTTGTTTTCTCTAAAGTTAGAACACAGACCAGAAGCAGTTAAGAACAGCTTCTGAAGTGATGTTCAAAACTAGAAATGCAGCGGATAAAAACATAGAGAAAGAGAGAAGAAAGACACAAAGCAATTTATACAGGTTCCTTCCACAAACCAGAAGTAGTCCTGTCCCCCTTGCACTTCCAAGGAGAGTTCACTAAAAAATGTAATATTTGATTACAATTGTTCACTGCTCAAGCACAACTGCAAGAGACTTCCTATGCTCCTGAGCACAATCAAGAGACTTCTATTTCTCAAGCACAATTGTAAGGTATAACAAAGAACCAATCATACCTCTATACAACTTCTGATCTACTTTTGATCCTTCATCTTTTTTGCTTAAGATGCATGTTGGATGCATTGGAGTGTTCATCACTTTAGAATCTTCAAGCTTGAACTTCTTTAGAAGCTCCTTTGTATACTTAGTTTGATGAACATATACTCCATCTTTGCATTGATTGATTTGAATGCCAAGGAAGAACTTCAGCTCTCCCATCATGCTCATTTCAAATTCATCCTGCATTAACTTAGAAAACTCCCTGCAAAGAGATGCATTAGTAGAACCAAATATTATATCATCAACATATATTTGCACAACAACAATATCTTTCTCAAGAGTCCTTCTGAAGAGTGTTGTGTCAACTTGACCTCATTTAAAATCATTTTTAATAAAGAAATTACTTAGTCTATCATATCAAGCTCTGGGAGCTTGTTTCAAGCCATATAGTGATATCTTTAGTTTGTAAACATGGTCAGGATGATTAAGATCCTCAAAACCAGGAGGTTGCTTGACATACACTTCTTCTTCTATGACACCATTGAGAAATGCACTCTTGACATCCATTTGATATAATATTATGGCATGATTAATTGCATAGGATAAAAGTAACCTGATTGCTTCCAATCTTGCAACTGGAGCAAATATTTCAGTGTAATCAATGCCTTCTTGTTGACTTTATCCTTGTGCAACAAGTCTAGCTTTGTTTCTGGTTACTTCACCTTGTTCATTCAGTTTGTTTCTGAATACCCATTTTGTTCCAATAATGTTCTTTTGAGAAGGTTTGGGTACCAGATCCCACACATCATTTCTTTGGAATCGATTTAGCTCTTGCATAGCTAAGATCCATCCATCATCTGAAAGTGCTTCATCAACTGTTGTAGGTTCAATCATTGATATCAGTCCTATCATTGAATCTTCTTGTCTGAAGTATGATCTTGTTCTTCTGGGACTTTCTTTGTTTCCAATGATTTGATCCTCAGGATGTGAAGACTTGTACTTAAAATTGTTTTTGAATTGATCTGCTTGTTGAGAACCATCTTGAGCTTCATCAGAAGCAACTTCATCTTGTGCTTCTGAGGTGGGTTCAGCTTCTGGACTGTCTTCAAATTCAATTATCTAATCAGGTTCTAGAGTATCTTCAGGAATCTGTATCTCTGCAAAACTTTCATCTTGCTCTGGAGTTTTACTTCCAGGCTCTTTGTCATCAAATTTTACGTGCATAGATTCTTCAACACAGAGTGTTTCTGAATTATACACTTTGTATGCCTTTGATTTTTCAGAGTAACCTAAGAAGATTCCTCTTTGGGCCTTGGCATCAAATTTCTTTAGGTAGAGCTTGTTATTCAAAATGTAACATGTACATCCAAATTGATGAAGGTAAGAGATATTGGGTTTTCTTCCTTTAAAGAGTTCGTATGTTGTTTTCTTCAAGATATGTCTGATATAGATCATATTCTGAACATAACATGTTGTATTCACTGCTTCTGCCCAAAAATGTTTTGCTAAATTGTTTTCATGAATCATGGTTCTGGCCATTTCTTGTAAATTTCTATTCTTTCTCTCTACAACCCCATTTTGTTGTGGAGTTCTAGGAGAAGAGAATTCATGGATAATTCTACGTTTTTCACAAAAAGCTTCAAATGGCTCATTTTCAAACTCACCACCATGATCACTTCTGATTTTCAAAATCTTTGTTTCCTTTTTAGATTGTATTTGAGTGCAGAAGTTACTGAATACATCATATGAATGATCCTTACTTCTCAGAAATTTTACCCAAGTCCATATACTGTAATCATCAACAATGACTAGTCCATATTTACTTCCATATAAAGATGCAATGCTTACTGGTCCAAATAAATCAATATGGAGTAATTCTAAAGGTCTGGAGGTAGAAACAATGTCTTTAACTTTAAAAGAAGATTTCACAATTTTTCCTTTCTGGCATGCACCAAAAAGTGCATCTGAATGATAATCATTGTCAGGAAGGCCTTTGACAAGTTGTAACTTACTAAGCTTAGATATTAACCTCCAGTTAGCATGTCCCAACTTTCTGTGACATATTCATTTCTTATCATTCATTGACATAAGGCAAATTACCTTCTGATCAACCAGTTCAGAGAAATTGATTTTATAGACATTTTCTATTCTCTTTCCTTTGAACACTATGGACTTATCATCCTTGTTGATTACTGTGCAGTTGGCTTTTTCAAACAATACATCATAACCATTGTTACAAAACTGACTGATACTCAAAAGGTTATGTTCAAGACCATCTACCAACCACACATTATTGATTGAGATAGAAGAATTACCAATAGTTCCCGTACCTATGATCTTCCCAGACTAGTTGCCTCCAAACTTTACATTTCCTCCTTCTTTCATTGTGAGGGAGAGGAACATTGACTTCTCTCCAGTCATGTGTCTTGAGCAACCGCTGTCCAGATACCATGATTTTTGCTTTGGCTTTGCTCTTAGGCATATATGCAGCATTGACAATTTCAGATTTAGGTACCCATTGTTTTATGGGTCCTTTGGGGTTAGTGCAGGAAGTTTTACTCACCATTTCATGTACCTTGAGGTGTGATTTAGGTAGCTTCTGATTAATCAATATCTTAGGTTTATCACCTTTTGGTTTTGATACTTCAGAAGCAGCAACTGTTTTGTTCTTCTAAACCTTAGACTTTAGGACATCAGATTCTGACTTCATCAGACTCTGAGGAATAGGTTCTGATCTTTTCAGAATCTTTATCTTTGAGGTCTCAGACTCAGAATTTATCACAACATTAGGCTTGAAGTTCTTTGGCTTTGAAGTAATTTTAGCCTTAGAACTGGAAGCTTCAGGTTCTGATTAAACAACAGTTTCCATTTTGACACCTTCAGGTACAAAGAAGGTTTTCAATCCTTCCTTAATGCATTCACAATATGCTTTGAGATTGGTTTCATTAGATTTAGCTTCTGAGAATCCAATCCCTTTGCCATTGTTCTTGTAAATTCTATAAATCATAGAAGCAACTCTGCTTCTGTCAATACCAGCCATAATAAAATCTTCAAGAGCAATTTCATGGTTGCTTAAAGGTTTTCCATTACACTTTTCTTGTAGCTTCTGACATAAGAACCTGAGCTTGTCTTCATAAGTTTTACAAATGAAGTCAAAGCCTCTAAGTCCTTCTTCAGAAGCCTTAGATCCAATAGAGTTGATTCTTGTTGTTTCATTAAATCAACATATTTTTCTTTGAAATCTTTCAACTCATTGGTTCTTACTTCAAAATGTGTAAGGAGTTCTTTAAGAGACTCAATTAGTTCTTCTTTGGGAATTTTAGAATATACCTCGTTTTCCTCTTCTGAGTCTGATTCTGATTCAGCTTCTAAAGTTGTTGTAGCTACTAACCCAACAACTATTTTTGCACCTTCATCAGCTTCCTCCTTGTCAGATTCAGATTCACTTTCTAAATCATCCCATGTGGCCATCAGACTCTGCTTGATCTGTTTCTTGAACTTGCTTGACTTGAATGTTGACTTCTTTGACTTGTCCTTTGATTTTTCCTTCTGAAGATCAGGGCAATCAGCAATGAAATGTCCAGGCTTCTTGCAGTTGAAGCAACCCTTCTGATCTTCTTTCTTTGAGCTTCTGAAGCTACCCCTTCTAGTCAGAAACTTCTTGTTCTTCTTGGCTAGATACTGAAGTCTGTTGGAGAGCATAACCATCATCTCAGCAGCCTCTTCATTAGAATCTCCATTAGGTGAATCTTCTTCTTCAGACTCAACCACTTTAAGAGCTTTTGATGACTTGTGTAACACCTCGTTTTCCCAGCATAAAAATATATACGTAAAATCAGAGTTTTCATCACAAAACGGAATGTTACACTACTTTTCAAAAATTCATAAATAGAAAATATACTATTTATTCAACAACATAAATTAATCTCGTAATATTTTGCAGCGGAAAAGTCTTTTTTAAAATATAATCAACTTCAACAAAATCTTGGCACAAAGGCCCCAACATAAATAATCATTTCAATAATCCTCTTAATAATAAATAAATGTTCCAACAATATAGTTCCAAAATTGATACATAAAGGAATGAAAATTCAACAATTAACTCCCATCCCGTTACGTATCAGAGCCCTAGACACTTGAGCCAACATCCTACTAGCCTTGGAAATCTGCACTTGCCCACAAGGCGGCAATTCCAACAGAAGGGGTGAGAAACACATTCAATAATAATAATATATAATTCATCAAATCGATGAAACAACAACAAATTATACCACAAGTATCAACAAGTTCATATATGTATGTATACATATATATATAGCAACAACAACGTTATCAACATCAACGACATTTAGCAAGATACAACAACAATAAACAATCAACAACAACAATATCAACAACATCAACAAATCATCACATATAACGAAAACATCTCAAACATTCACAAGTACATCATAACATCACAAATACTTCAACACGTCATAAATACATCAACAAGTCACAATTACACCATCACGAATACATCATCACTTTGCAAATTACATCATCACTTCACAATTACATCATCACTTCACAAACGACACGACACGACTATGCAACACTCAGACCTCATGCATGTGGTACCATCAGGGCATTAAGCCCCCATCGCTAAGGTCAAATAGGACCTGTCAGGCATTAAGCCCCCATCGCTAAGGTCATAGAGGACCTGTCAGGCATTAAGCCCCCATCGCTGACTATGCTATGCAACGACACGACTCAAATGCAACGACACAAGTAAAGACTCAACAATGCACATCTTTAAATGACTCAACAAATACACATCTTTAAATAGCATCATCGTCAAATATCACATATTTAAATATGACATCTTTATATAGTGTAACACCCAATTTTTCCCAACATAAAAATTCCTTAAACAATTATCAGAGATTGCAAACACAACAACGGGATATTACATGAAACATGATCCGAAACAATTAAATAATAATTTATTTAACCAAATTACTTCAAAACTTTGCAGCGGAATTATTACTAAAAGTTCATAAACGTTTGGCACGCAGGCCCCATAAATTATCTCAAATATTAGCAAGGAACATCAAATACACGTAAAGAATGAAGCATGCATAAGACAACCCCATCCCGTTACGTATCAGAGCGACCTAGACCACACGGTGAGGTAAGGCCACTCACGAACCACCTGAACACTAAGCACGATCACCTGCACTTGCCCACAAGGCGGCAATTCCAGCAGAAGTGGTGAGATTTCATAACAAAATAATATTAATCAACATAATTTAGTATAACAACTAACACCAAACATCAATAGCATTCTTGCATAATTTAATAACATATAACACGTAATCACATAATCAATTTCATGTCATCCTTAAGCAAGTAGCATAGATAAACAACACTTATCACGTAATCATATATTCATTCTTTATCAACAACATGACATCATAAATATGACCATGCGACAACGCTCTTAGACTCCTTATATGCATGTGGTACCAAACTTCATCATAAGTATTAATATACTTTTAAACGTGCGGAGGACAAAGCTCCTAATAAACGTGCGGAGGACAAAGCTCCTATCATGGTGAGGACTAAGCTCAATGTATGCTATGCATGGACTCAATTCAAAACATCATTTATCCTTAATCACCTTATCAACATGCGTCCAAGAAATTGGAGCTAAACAACAACTTATCATCATATATACATATATATCATACGTCTTCAGTTTAATAACATCAGCAGCATAATTCAAATCACAGGAACAGAATGATATCATTATATCAATTACAACTCAAGGCAACATAAACTTTATCATAATTGCACAAGTATACTACTTTAATCCTTACTTAAAATTCACACATAACTACTCAGCTCTGAACACTTCATCCTCAATATTACTAACAGGTCTCAGTAGCCCTAAGGGGAAGTCCTATCCTAATCCAACGTACGAACAGGTCGCACAACTCTCACAACTCCCAATCTGGTAGTGTTCGCGAGGCGAGTGGGTTAGCTCGTCGTGGCGAGCTGCCAGAAGCAACTCGCGAGGCGAAGGGAAGTGCTCGCTATGGCAAGCTGCCAGAAGCAACTCGCGAGGCGAGGATAAGTACTCGCCGTGGCGAGTGATGAAGCTCATCACTCGCGAGGCGAGGATCACTGCTTGCCGTGGCGAGCGATGAATTTCGCTGCGGCCAGAACTGCTATTCTCTCAAAATCTCACTAATTCTCATGGTTCTAAGCCTTCTATTGATTCCAGAATTCATCCTAAACATATTCTAAGGTCTAGGAACACTTTCTACATCAATTAAACCTATTCCAACCGTTAATTCATCAAACTCTAGGGTTTTGACCTAGTTTTCTCATTCTCTTAACTCAATCCTAATCCTTGTTAATTGCTATCAGAACTATGCTAATCAATATTAAGGAGTTATTAGTCCCACCCTTATCTGAATTGCAGCAGAAAATCGCAGCTCTCCCTTCTCTTCTCTTCTCACGCGTGCGTGCGTTTCCTTTCTTTCCGTTTCCACAGTCTGATACGTTACTGACTGCCTAACCCTAGTTTCCTTATTTATACTGCCAACAAATCTTATCTTATTTACTCTTTCTCCCACATAACTCTCTAAAATCCAAAACTAACCCATAACTAAATATTTTATTTTCTTTTCAAATCTTATTTTATTTAACAATAAAATAAGTCTCTTAACCTTATCCTTAGCATTATATCTTACCACAAAATCATCTCAGGCATAACAAATCACATCAAAACATATCAAAGCATATCAAAACATATCAAAGCATATCAAAGCATATCACCTAAACTCGATTCAAATAAATAATAAAACGAACGTGGGCGTTACAACTCTCCCCCACTTAAAAGATTTTCATCCTCGAAAATTACCTCAAGCAAATAGCTCTGGATAAGACTCCAGCATCTTACTTTCAAGCTCCCAAGTCAAGCTTTCACCAGTCGCCCCCGACCAAACGACTCTAACGAGAGGTATATCCTTGCCTCTCAACGTCTTCACTTTCCGATCATCAATCCTTACCGGTAAAGTCTCCACCGTAAGATTGTCTCTAACTTGCACATCATCGCTCTGGATCACATGAGATGGATCCGGAACATACTTCCGAAGCTGCGACACATGGAAAACATCATGTAAATTCGAAAGATGCGGTGGTAACCCAACTCTGTATGCCACCGTTCCAACCCTCTCTGATATCTGATAAGGGCCAATAAATCTCGGAGTCAACTTCTTTGACTTCAAAGCACGTCCAACACCAGTCATAGGTGTGACTCTCAAAAACACGTGGTCTCCTTCCTGAAACTCAAGACCTTTCCTTCGCTTATCATGGTAACTCTTTTGTCGACTCTGCGACGCTTTCATTTTCTCTTGAATCATCTTAACCTTCTCAGTGGTTTGCTGAACAATCTCTGGCCCTAAAACCACTCTTTCACCTGTCTCAAACCAACACAACGGAGTCCTGCACCTCCGACCGTACAGGGCCTCAAAAGGTGCCATTCCAATACTAGAATGATAACTATTATTGTATGTGAACTCGATTAACGGAAGATAACTATCCCAAGTTCCGCCTTGCTCAAGAACACAAACTCTCAACAAATCCTCTAGCGACTGAATTGTCCTTTCCGACTGACCATCAGTCTGCGGATGATACGCCGAACTCAATCTCAACTTAGAACCCAAAGCCTCTTGCAAACTCTTCCAAAATCTAGAAGTAAATCTTGGATCTCTATCTGATACAATGCTCGAAGGAACACCATGCAACCTCACAATCTCCTTGATATAAATCTCTGCCAACTGGGCAACAGGGAAACTAATATTAATCGGTAGAAAATGAGCCGACTTCGTCAATCGATCAACAATAACCCAAATGGCGTCATTCCCTCTTGGAGTATTCGGCAAACTAGTCACGAAATCCATGGATATACTATCCCATTTCCATTCTGGCACATGTAAAGATACCATCATGCCAGCCGGTTTCTGATGCTCAATTTTTGACTTCTAGCAAACTAAACAAGCATACACAAACTGTGCCACGTCACGTTTCAAACCAGACCACCAAAAAACCCTCTTCAAATCATGATACATCTTTGTAGCTCCCGGGTGAATACTCAAGTTACTTCTGTGACTCTCTTCAAGAATCATCTTCTTAATCTCTTCATTGTCCGGAATGCAAATCCTACCTCGGAATCTCAACACTCCCTGATCGTCGACTTGAAAATCACTATCCTCAGTCTGATTACCAGCAACCATCAAATCAACAAACTTGACATCTTCTTTCTGCGCCTCTCTTATATTCATCAAAAAGTCACTATCAATCTTCAGCATCCCTAGCTTCACACTCTGAGGCGTCCTTTCACAAACCAAACTCAAATCCCTAAATTGCTCAAGTAATTCGAACTCCTTAACCATCACAGCAGACATATGCAAAGTCTTCCTACTCAAGGCATCTGCTACCACATTCGCTTTACCCGGATGATAATTCAACCCAAAGTCGAAGTCCTTCAAAAGTTCTAACCATCTTCTCTGCCTCATATTCAATTCCTTCTGATCGAAAAGATACTTCAAGCTCTTGTGATCACTAAACACTTCGAATCTCGCACCATATAAGTAGTGTCTCCACATCTTCAATACAAAAACCACAGCTGCTAATTCCAAATCATGCGTCGGGTAATTCTTCTCATGAATCTTCAACTGTCTTGAAGCATAAGCCACCACTTTACCTTCTTGCATAAGCACACCTCCTAAACCCAACTTGGACGCATCACAATACACAACAAATGGCTCATCTGGCTTTGGCAAAATCAAAACTGGAGCAGTCGTCAAACGCTTCTTCAGCTCGTTGAAACTGTTCTCACAATGCACATCCCAAACAAAAGCTCTACCTTTACAAGTCAACTGGGTCAACGGAAGAGCCAACTTGGAGAATCCTTCAATAAACCTTCTATAATAACCAGCTAAACCCAAAAAGCTCCTGATCTCGGTAACTGACTTCGGAGTCTCCCATTGCGATACGGCTTCAATCTTAGACGGATCTACTGCAATACCATCGCCAGAGATGACATGACCAAGGAAACTCACTTCTTTCAACCAGAACTCACCTTTAGACAATTTGGCATAAAGTTTCTTCTCTTTCAACACTTGCAAGACAATCTTCAGATGTTCAGCATGCTCTTCCTCAGTCTTGGAGTAAATCAGAATATCATCAATTAATACAACTACGAACTGATCCAAAAATGCATGGAAGATGCGATTCATATACTCCATAAATACTTCCGGTGCATTAGTAACTCCAAAAGGCATAACCTTGTACTCATAATGGCCATAACGTGTTCTGAAAGCTGTCTTCTGCATATCTTCATCCTTTACTTTAATCTGATGGTAGCCTGACCTCAAATCAATCTTGCTGAAAACACGTGCACCCACTAACTGATCCATCAAATCATCAATCCTCGGAAGTGGATACCTATTCTTGATAGTCACCTTATTCAACTGCCGATAATCAATACATAGCCTCATACTACCATCCTTCTTCTTTACTAGTAACACTGGCGCTCCCCAAGGTGACACACTTGGTCTAACAAATTTCTTCTCAAGTAAATCTTCCAGCTGCTTCTTCAACTCAGCTAATTCGGAAGCAGACATACGATAAGGTGCCATCGACACCGGCTTAGTTCCAGGAACAAGATCAATAGAAAACTCGACTTCCCTCTCTGGAGGCACATCAGGAATTTCATCTGGGAAAACTTCAGGAAAGTCGCATACCACTTGCAATTTATCGATCACCGCTTGATTCTCTAAAGATAAAGAAGCCATCAACGAAAACATCAACATGCCGTCACGTTCTAGTTGCTTCATCTGCTTAGTAGATAAAAACTCAGCACCACCTTCCTCTTCAGCGGACGAGAAATGCACCGTCTTACGAAAACAATTGATAAGAACGTGGTTGTACTCTAACCAATTCATACCCAGAATCACGTCCATACCGCTCAAAGGTAGACAAACTAAATCCATTTCGAAATCGTGACCAAACATAGACAGAGGACAACTCAACATACGAGAGAAGTAGTCACCGAACCCTTAGCTGGAGTTTCGACAACCATCTCTCCATTCATATCAGACATAGCAAGACTCAAAGCAGAAACACAGTCTAAAGCAATAAAGCAATGTGTAGCACCAGTATCAATAATAGCAACTAAAGGAGTATTATTAATATAGCAAGTACCTCTGATCAAACGATCATCACTGTCTGTCTGAGTACCAGTCAGGGCAAAAACTCGACCCGTAGTAGGTGCCCTCTTCGGCTGCTTGCACTGGGAACCAATATGACCCTCTTCGTTGCAATTGAAGCACACGACATCATTACGCTTGCAATCAGCTACTAAGTGACCCTTCTTGCCACACCGGACACACTTCTTGATCTCCTCAGGACAAACATTGCTCTTGTGGCCTTTCACACCACAGTTGAAACATACGATCTCAGCAGGGGTACCCTTCCTCGCGGTCTGCCTATCCACGACCATCCTCTGTTTCCCTTTATCAGCAGGGGCACTATAAGGTTTAGGGCGACTCTGCTGGCCCTTGGCTTTCCTATCATTCACTACCTTGTAGTGAGCCTTCGTATCCTCTTCATATATCCGACAACTATTCACCAAATCCGGAAAAACTCTGATCTGCTGATACCCAATCGCTCTCTTAATGTCGGGCCTCAAACCGTTCTCAAACTTGATGCATTTAGAAAACTCCGCGGTCTCAGCAGCATAGTGCGGATAGAACTTCGCCAACTCCACAAACTTGGCAGCATACTCAGTCACTAACATATTTCCTTGCTTCAGCTCAAGGAACTCGATCTCTTTCTTCCCGCGAACGTCTTCCGAAAAGTACCTCCTCAGAAACTCTCTTCTGAACACGGCCCAAGTCACCACAGTTCCATCTTGCTCTAGGCTAGGTAACACGCTGACCCACCAATCATCAGCTTCCTCAGACAGCTGATGTGTACCAAATCGCACCTGCTGGGCTTCAGTGCACTGCATCACTCTAAAAATCCTCTCTATCTCCTTAAGCCACGTCTGGGCTCCATCGGGGTCATACCTTCCCTTAAAAGTTGGAGGATGATTCCTCATGAAAGTCTCCAACATCCTCGTCTCAGCATTCACGCCAGCATTTGCATTAGGTTGTTGTCCCACAGGATTAGCCCTTGCTTCCAAAGCAGCAGCAAGAGCAGCATCGTTCCTTCCAGCCATCCTAATATTCTACAACAAACAGTAGCAGCAACATAAGATTTAGTAATACAAATATTACTAAAACTCAACAAGACTCTCTAATTGGCCGGACAGACCGACTCGCTCTGATACCAATTGTAACACCCCATTTTTCCCAATATAAAAATTCCTTAAACAATTATCAGAGATTGCAAACACAACAACGGGATATTACATGAAACATGATCTGAAACAATTAAATAATAATTTATTTAACCAAATTACTTCAAAACTTTGCAGCGGAATTATTACTAAAAGTTCATAAACGTTTGGCACGCAGGCCCCATAAATTATCTCAAATATTAGCAAGGAACATCAAATACACGTAAAGAATGAAGCATGCATAAGACAACCCCATCCCGTTACGTATCAGAGCGACCTAGACCACACGGTGAGGCAAGGCCACTCACGAACCACCTGAACACTAAGCACGATCACCTGCACTTGCCCACAAGGCGGCAATTCCAGCAGAAGGGGTGAGATTTCATAACAAAATAATATTAATCAACATAATTTAGTATAACAACTAACACCAAACATCAATAGCATTCTTGCATAATTTAATAACATATAGCACGTAATCACATAATCAATTTCATGTCATCCTTAAGCAAGTAGCATAGATAAACAACACTTATCACGTAATCATATATTCATTCTTTATCAACAACATGACATCATAAATATGACCATGCGACAATGCTCTTAGACTCCTTATATGCATGTGGTACCAAACTTCATCATAAGTATTAATATACTTTTAAACGTGCGGAGGACAAAGCTCCTATCATGGTGAGGACTAAGCTCAATGTATGCTATGCATGGACTCAATTCAAAACATCATTTATCCTTAATCACCTTATCAACATGCGTCCAAGAAATTGGAGCTAAACAACAACTTATCATCATATATACATATATATCATACGTCTTCAGTTTAATAACATCAGCAGCATAATTCAAATCACAGGAACAGAATGATATCATTATATCAATTACAACTCAAGGCAACATAAACTTTATCATAATTGCACAAGTATACTACTTTAATCCTTACTTAAAATTCACACATAACTACTCAGCTCTGAACACTTCATCCTCAATATTACTAACAGGTCTCAGTAGCCCTAAGGGGAAGTCCTCTCCTAATCCAACGTACGAACAGGTCGCACAACTCTCACAACTCCCAATCTGGTAGTGTTCGCGAGGCGAGTGGGTTAGCTCGCCGTGGCGAGCTGCCAGAAGCAACTCGCGAGGCGAAGGGAAGTGCTCGCTATGGCGAGCTGCCAGAAGCAACTCGCGAGGCGAGGATAAGTACTCGCCGTGGCGAGTGATGAAGCTCATCACTCGCGAGGCGGGGATCACTGCTTGCCGTGGCGAGCAATGAATTTTGCTGCGGCCAGAACTGCTATTCTCTCAAAATCTCACCAATTCTCATGGTTCTAAGCCTTCTATTGATTCCAGAATTCATCCTAAACATATTCTAAGGTCTAGGAACACTTTCTACATCAATTAAACCTATTCCAACCGTTAATTCATCAAATTCTAGGGTTTTGACCTAGTTTTCTCATTCTCTTAACTCAATCCTAATCCTTGTTAATTGCTATCAGAACTATGCTAATCAATATTAAGGAGTTATTAGTCCCACCCTTACCTGAATTGCAGCAGAAAATCGCAGCTCTCCCTTCTCTTCTCTTCTCACGCGTGCGTGCGTTTCCTTTCTTTCCGTTTCCACAGTCTGATACGTTACTGACTGCCTAACCCTAGTTTCCTTATTTATACTGCCAACAAATCTTATCTTATTTACTCTTTCTCCCACATAACTCTCTAAAATCCAAAACTAACCCATAACTAAATATTTTATTTTCTTTTCAAATCTTATTTTATTTAACAATAAAATAAGTCTCTTAACCTTATCCTTAGCATTATATCTTACCACAAAATCATCTCAGGCATAACAAATCACATCAAAATATATCAAAGCATATCAAAACACTTATATATTATATAAATATAATATAATCACCTAAACTCGATTCAAATAAATAATAAAACGAACGTGGGCGTTACATATAGCACATATTTAAGTCACACATCTACAAACAACACATCTTGATATAACACATATTTAAATCGCACATCTCCGGAAAGCACATATACATTAATCAACTACATCCATATCAAACCAAAACATTCTTCAAAAATAAAGCAAGTTGATCAATAAAACATAAGCCAAATACTCATAAAACACTCCGACTAAATCCCTAATACTTAAGTTTGAAGTTGGGAAACCAACCATAAGTTTTGGACTAACTTGGGATTAGTTAAGCTAAGTTTTCTTAAAATTTTATGAAGACCAACTTGGACTATTTTTATCATAACTCGAGATTTACAAAACATTTTCGAGTCAAACCAGTGCCATTAGAAAGCTAACTCAATTATCTACAACTTTCATGTTTACACCTAAGACCAATTATGTACCAATCAATACCAGTTTTCATTTCAAATTCGGACAAAGTTGTGCTGAAATTCATAAAAATTCACTGTGACCTACGTTCAGTAATTTAACCATAACTCAAGTTCTATAAATCATTTTGACGTCAGACCAACGGCATTAGAAAGATAACATTCATATCTACAACTTTCGTGTTTACACCGAAAGCTAGTTCGAAACAGAAACTGATGCAAAAGACGCAACAACATGAAACAGGGTATGCTGTCAAAGGTAGCTCTCGGGAAAACTCTATTTTTCACTCAAAAACCCAAATTTCATCTGCCCAAATCCCAAATTTGATAGAGAACAATGTTTACAGGTTCTATATACAACATAACAATCAAAACAACACAGAAACATGCATTAAACAACACAATTCATCACATCATATCAATTATCATAAACTTTCTAAACCCTAAACCTAGAACACAATTTCATCAACAATCAAAATTATATATACATATTATTGAAGGAATCCCACCCTTACCTTAGATTATGATTCCTGAATTAAGCTGCGTTCTTCTCTCTTCTTCTAGCCTCTTCTCTTGGTTCTAGGTTTTCTCCTCTTCTTCTCTCAAAAACTCACTTTCTCTTAACTCCGACCTTGTTTCGACGATTCGAACGGTGAAAAGGTAGACCCAGGTGTTGTGAACCTTGTGTCCAAAATTCGTCACGATCCAACGGTTAACGAGTGAGAAATCACTGTTTTACTGAGGCAGATTTCAGAAAAACGGGAATTGCTTTCTCTCTTCTCTTTGGTGGCTACTTTTCTCACAAAAACTGTTTTTACCTTAAAACTATTCTAACCTAGCTTCTCCTATTTATATATCTCTTCTCCTCTATCTTATTTACTCTTATCACCAAAACTACTCACTTCCCTAATATCTTAATAATAATAATAATACACCAAATAACAAATATATTTCTATACTAGATAACATATATATATCCACACAAAATAACATATATATTTCTACATAAAATAACAAATATATTTTCAAACCAAATAACAAATATATTTCTTTAACAAATATATCTCTACATAACAAACATATTTCTATAACAAATATATCTCTACATAACAAACTTATTTCTATAACAAATATATCTTTACACCACATAACAAATATTAGCATATTTCATCAAAATATATATTATAAATCAAATAATAATACACTAAAAATACAATAAATTAATAAAATATTAAATATTAAAAGTAGGGCGTTACAACTTGCCTTTGGATGGAAGAGCCATAGATTTACTCTTCTTTCATTAAGACTTAACTCATGAACTTTGAGAGAACTAACAAGATCTTCAACACTTAAAGTGTTTAAATCTTTAGCTTCCTCAATGGCAGTCACCTTTGGTCTCCATCTAGCAGGCAGACTTCTGAGTATCTTGCTCACACGATAAGAAGCAACATAGCTTTTCTTCAGTATTTGAAGTCCAGAGACTAGGGTTTGAAATCTTGAGTACATCTCCTCAATACTTTCGTCATCCTTCATCTTGAACAACTCATACTGATGAATAAGCATTAGTGCTTTGGCTTTTCTAACTTTCTTGCTTCCTTCATAGTTAGCACATAAAGATGCAAACATAGCCTTTGCAGTAGATTTATCACTCATCTTCATGTACTCTGCACGTGGTATAGCAAAAACAAGAGAACCTCTGATCTTGTGATGTTTCTTATAAATCTTCTTCTGAGCAGGAGTATGTATCTTTCTATCAAAAGCAGCTCCTTCTTCATCAAGGACTAAGTCACCAACTCCATCTTCCAGAATATCCCATAGTTCTTCATCTAAGCCCATGATATAACTGTAGAAGTTGGTTTTCCACCAAGAAAACTCTTTAGTATCTCCATTGAACTTTGGAACTTTCACTGAGTCAGTTTTTGTAATCATAGGGCACAACATAATGATTACTACCAGAACCAGTAGAACCAGAAACAGATGATTCAGCAGACATGTTTTTCTCAGATCTTGGACTGTTACACTGTTAGGTGTTATCAACAGAACCAAGGCTCTAGATACCAATTGAAGGGGAGAAAAACACAAGAAGGGGGGGTTGAATTGTGTTAGCTTTTTCTTCGTTTTCTCTAAAGTTAGAACACAGACCAGAAGCAGTTAAGAACATCTTCTGAAGTGATGTTCAAAACTAGAAATGTAGCGGATAAAAACAGAGCGAAGGAGAGAAGAAAGACACAAAGCAATTTATACAGGTTCCTTCCACAAACTGGAAGTAGCCCTATCCCCCTTGCACTTCCAAGGAGAGTTCACTAAAAAATGTAATATCTGATTACAATTGCTCACTGCTAAAACTAGCAAGAGACTTCAAACTACTCAAGCACAACTGCAAGAGACTTCCTATGCTCCTGAACACAATCAAGAGACTTCTATTGCTCAAGCACAATTGCAAGAGACTTCTATCAAACAAAATTACAAAGAAAATGTTTGAGGTTGAACACTTGATATACAATCAGTGGTGTTCACAATACAAATCAGATACAGACTCTTAAGACTTTAGAATTTCTAAGATATGAACTTGAAAACTGAAATTCTAAGTGAACTTTTGGATGCTGAACAATTTGACAGAGTTTTGGCGCTTTCAAAATGTTGTAGAGTCTTGTTGTTCTTCAAGTATTCACTCCTTTATATAGAGGTGTGAATTTGAACGTTGTAAGTGTCAGCACATCCAAAAAGAGTCATTTGTTGAAGCTTGATCTTTCACCAATAATTCCTTGCCTGATTAAGATATTGTCCTATGAAGGATCAATTCCAAATCCATTCCAGTTGTGAAGGAACATTGTTGCAGGCGTGGTTGTATTTCAGAGCTGTTATTTTGTTTTGTAGTAGAGACACAAAACAGAGTGGTGGAGAAGGTGGTTGTACAGTTCGTACAAAGTACTTTTGTCAACGCTATTTGTATTTTACCACCCAAATGTCTTCAAATCCTTTTGACACGACCATTGCATTATTCCAATAGTCTTCTGCCAATCTTAGATGAACTTCGATCCATGAAACAACTCTTGAAGCTTCAAGTTCTGTGACTTCTGACGAACTTCAGCTTCTGGTGAAATGTAGCTTCTGATGACGTCATCACTCCAGGAGCACTCTGTCTTCAGGAGCACTGGACTTCAGGAGCACTTCTCTTCAGATGCTTTAAGCTTCCTTTTTGTTGATTTCTTTGCTCTCTTTTGTTCATTCAGAACCTTTGTAACGATGTAAATTTTGTCTATGGTCCTGTACACTTGAACAAATATTAGCAACTCCAATTGTCAATTTTTTAATACCATGTTATCATCAAAACTCTTTAAGGTTTATTGTTAAACACATTTTTTTCCAACAGTAACCAACTCTTCTAGATCATCATCATCACCGTATACGACACTTTGTTCATCCTCACGATGAAAACTTAATCGCTGAATCGAAGGCTCTCGATAATTTATATCAAAAGAAAATATTCGCCAGGCAGCTTCACATGTAGATAAGTAACGACAATCATAGTACATCTTTATCTCATTGACACAGGCAGAATCATCTGTACCATTCCCACCATTGTAAAATGCAAGAGTGACACGATCATGACCTTTGTTCACATATTTAAATAAATATTTAATAGATCGAGACTGATTGCACCACTCGACATTTAAATGAGCGTTATACTTCAACAGTAGATGTTTGTTGTATGGCACAACATATCGATTGTCCGCAGCAGCCTTACCCTTTTCAATAAATACACCGTTGTCTCTCCTTCTATACACAGGCTAGCCATTAACATCAATAATTGTCTCATCAGCAAAAAATTTGGGAAAATTCTTTGTGCATTTTATCTTATTCATGCATGGAAAATTTATATTTTGAGGTCCACATGGTCCATGTATCATAAGTGAAGAGACAATCTCAAACAATCTAGGATCTGTGTCCTTGTCAGGAATTTCTGCACATATGACCTTATCAATACTTTTACCATTTGTGTACCTTTACTCTGGATACAAAAATACCAATATATCCGCATGTGGTAGTTCGCGCTTTTGGAACTCAATAGTGTGGATGAATGAAATATAAATGAAACAGTGTGCATCAGAATGACATAAAGAGAAAGGATTTGAAATGATGTACGTAAACTAAACACAAACTATAAAAGAAAATATGTGATCAGACCATTGTGTACCTGATTTAACTTTGCCAAATATATATCCCTTTTTGATTTCTTTTATCAAGTGTTCAAGCTTAATCTTGAATAATTGAGTCACCGAATCGGGTCGATCCTTAGGCTTCAGATGGTATACCTTCAAGAAATCAACCAACTCCTGCCATTTGTGGTTGCACGTGAATGTAATGAATAAGTCAGGGTATTCAGCCCAGCCACAAATGGCCATTGCATCTTGGTAGTTTTGTATCATGTATCTTGCACCACCCACAAAAGTCACTGGCAAGATTATTCGTTTACCACATCTAGTTGGATCGGTCTATCCTCTCAAAATGGCTTCAGTCAACCCTTTGTACATTTCAGCACGTAGCTCCTTTTGATGGAGCCTTATATACTGCAAGCGCGATGACTCAGAAATGCTAAACGTATCCACCAGAAATTGTTGGCATAACCTCTTTGAAAATAGAATGGTTGACTGATCAATGCTTCTCTGTTGGATTCTGTAAGCAGTCCACTCCTTTTGCATATAAATTCTCTCTTTGAAGAATTTGGGTTAAGCTCATCATTAAATGGAATATCTTTTCGGAAGCCATCTTCTCCTCTAGGAAACAGTAGTGGATACTGAAGTGGTAGGTACGCTGGTTCATACACGGATACACGCTGTAACAATCCTGATTGAGTCACAACTATGAGATCTCTTTCGAAATCTGCAGAACCATAATCACCAACAATCAACGCCGCAACTTCTAAAGCAGACGGGAGATTGTACCTACGGCCATCAGGACCTCTCTTACCTAAAATTCTGAGTTTCAAGTTTGAATGACCTGGTTGCTGGACTATTGTGTTTCGAATTGCTCTATAAGTCTGAACATATGGATTACACTGGTCAAGGATTTCTCTCAAGTTGCCAATAATAATCGATTTCAATGCTGAGTCGTCATCATCCATGCTGCATGAAAACTGAACTCATAAGACAAATATACCGAAACTATAATAATAGTGAAATATGCAAACTATATATTGCTCAAAGATAAGTACTGACATCTACATGAACAGATCCATCCGTAAACAAAATTAAATTACCTTACAACAGCCATCCTATTAGCAATTTAATTGTCTGTGTCATAGATATAGAGTTGTGCAAACTTTGGTTGATTCCCAGGCAAGGGAAGCAGACTGCCAATATGATGATAATTTTCCCCATTTATCACAAACATTGGAGGTGATCTACCAGTGTTCATTGAATCATCAATTTTTCCACCCATAGATGTAAAAGCAAACATACTATTGAAGGACCAGATATTCTCCATAAAAAATTTACTATTTTTATCATGTTAATGATACAAATCATACAAATATTGAGGAAGTCGATGGTAAGGAGGAAGGACGACCCTGCCTTTGAGGCAACACAAAGAGAACTGAGGGACCATTGGCCTAGTATGCTTGAGAACCCGTTCTTCGTACCACATCATTGCACCGCATTTTTGGCAGACATACATAGGTCCTCCAACATGTAGATATTCTGAATCCTCAATTCTTGCAATTCAACAATTATTATAATGCCCAAAGCATGGTCTACCAAAAATATGTTTCATTGTGTTAACCACTTAATACCTGAAACGAATTCATCGTCTACATTCTCCATCATGTCGTCCGTATCATCTAATTTAAAATAAATGAACCTATTATTTTCGAGTTTCGGCATCGTAAATATTATCAAAGAATTGTGTAAGAAGAACACCATAATAACCTGAATCCGTTGGGATATCAGACTCCTCGGCATTTGTCTGACATGGCATATTGGTTAATTCATCTAACCGAAACATTTCTTGGACTACCAATACCATAATTGGTAGGCATGTCTGGATCTTCGGAATTGAAGGTGCATATTAAACCATGGCACTGGACGCTGCGATCTGTAAAGGACACAAAAACAGACCAATATATTCATATAAGATTTAGATATATATTACATGAAGGTTATAAACATTGCATAAAAAATGAACCTTCTGCTGAAACTGCAGGAAGAAGAGGCGGATTAAGTGAACTCTGCCTGTGACTGGTATGGTGAGAAAAAGTTCCATTATGAATTATGTATCTCCCGGGTTGCAAACAACGATGGCAGCTAGTTTTCTCCGAAGCATGATTTACATTTTGTGCACCAACTAAAAAATCTCGGATAATATATTGAAAGAGAAATGTCAATTAAATTTAATACGTATGTGCAGGCTAAAAAGTACCCCCTATTTTCCTTTTGCTGGTTATGGTTGAATATCATTGAAATTTGAAGATTTATATGCTAGAAATTGAGTATAAAAAATGCAGAGAGGAGTTATGTCATACCCTCATTTTGGACCCAAAAATACTCACTCAAATTCCTCTGCTGTTTTCTAATGCTTTCAAATTCAATGTGCTTTCTACTGTGCTTCAGTTGCATACATTACTGCTTCAGTCTTTTAAATTTTTGCATAGAATCAAACAAAAGGGCATTTTGGTCATTTCCTACAAAGGAACCCATTTTCAGTCCCTACAATTTGTCCCTGAGTCTTTTCAATTTGTTTGCATGAATCATTAATCAAATTTTGTACAAAAATCATCTTAATTTGCATCTGGGTCAGTCTGAGTCGTTTTCGCCCCAGGGGTATTTCAGTCTTTTCACATCAAATAAATTTTGGGCAGAGAGGTATTTTAAAATACCTCATTTGTGGTAATTTGTTCGTTTTAGTCCATTTTGTCAATTTTAAATGTTTCGCTTTACGTTATTTTCAAATTACGTTTTTTAGCCAATTTTATTATTTTTACATTTTTAGTCCAAATACTTTTAAAAATTGCAATTCAGTCCAAATATCTTGTTTTTTGCAAATATGCCCTAATCCCTTTTTTATTCTCAAAAACTGTTCAATTTCCTTTTGAATTCCAAAAACAGTCCAATTTTTCTTCTTTTTATTATTTTGCAGTTTAGTCCCAAACCCTTTTAAATTTGCATTTTAGTCCTTTTTTCAGATTCAGTCCCAAATGCCACGCAAACTGTTCACATCCAGGTGTCATGCTGCCATAGGCTCAGAAGCACATGTGGCAGCCTATAAAAGGCCACCACTGTACAAGTCAGTAACGGAATCTCATCCACGCGTAACAGAATCCACTCATCACAATCCACATCACCACAAACAGAACTCAATTTCTCTCTCCAATGCAGTTAGATCAAACTCAGAATTCATAAGAAAAACTCAAGAACACCAACAAACCCTAGCAATCTACAGAATCGAAATTCAGTGCGAAAATCAATGGAATTCGTTGAAGTTCTCAGAGATTCGCATTGAATCATCATCATCGAACCTGTGTTGCTCGCAATTCAAAGCGCGAACCCGCCATTGATGAACGGCGAGCTTCAACGCCGATCACGAGCGTAAGAGGAAGGAGAAGAAGAAATTCCAGGCGAATCCGGGTCAGTGAAGGGAAAGAAGAGAGAAACTACCGGTTAAGTTCGAGTTCAAGCCAAGAATCAGTGAAACCGAACCCCAACCCAAGGATTTCCGAAGGATCTGGCTCAAGATCTCCAAAAACTCAGGTAAACTTCTCAAACCCTACCTCCATATCATAATCACAAGTGAAGAAACAGATCAACGTAAATCCATGGATATTTGGACGGTTCTGATTCAACAAAAACGGTTATGAAACCCTAAAAAGCGAAAATATGCAAGAAACGCCAAAGATTCACAACGAGTGTAAATCATGATGAATCCGTAAGGATTCACATAGTTTCCAACACAAGAAGTTAAAAGATGACTGAATCAGAATCGTGAATCAACAAACCGCAGGATTTACGTTGATTTTTGTTTGTGTGAAGCCATTAGTTTGATTTCAATGTTTAGGATCATAGGGAGAGAAGATTAAGCATGCTTTAGTTTGATTCTAGGCGAGATTGAGCATTAGGGTTTGCAAAGAGTGAAGCGGCGGAGAAGAAAAGAAGAGAGAACGATGGAGGAAGAAAGAGAAACGGTAGGGAAGAATGAGCCAGACCGGGTCAGCGTCCTTTTACATAGGCGCTAGACCGGGTCGGTTCAGACCCGAACCAGTCTCTCCTTGCGTCCCTAGCCGTTTGATCTAGGGTTTTAGTGTACTTGGACCAATCCAACGCCTCTAGGGCGTCCTGGTGGTCCGGATCCGCCAGTTTGTGTGGATTTTGGGCTTTTTACCCGCGGGCCCTGGCTTTTCTTTCAGTTTCTTGAATTTCATTGCTATATGCACCCCTGTACCTGCTATTTGGACCTCCTGCGCGTTCCAATTTCTTTACAAAAATTCCAAAAAAATTGCTATGCGTTCTTGGCATGTTTTTTACTGTTTTGTGATGTTTTCGCATATTCAAGATTGATGGAAATAGTACGTGTTAATTTCATTTTTGATTCGTATATTTTGTGTGTTCTTGTGTGAATTTTCTCGTGCAATGTTTGATCCGAAACTTGTCATGTGATGTTGATGTTTGGCATTTAATTTTATGATAAGTTTACTCCTGATTTTGTACTAATCCATTCAATTGTGTTAGTTAATTGATTTCGCTTACAATTTTAGCAATATGTTTAGTTGTGTTAGTTAATTGTTTTCGCTTACAATTTTTGCGATATGTCTAGTTGTGTTAATTGATTTTGTTTACAATTCTTGCAATATGTCTATTGTTGTTAAGTTCGATCTTTGTTTACAATTTTTGCGATACTTTCAATCTTGTTAATAGGTTAGCCTTTATCTTGCAAGTTTAGGTGCTAGTTTCCTAATTTTGCAAGGTTTAGCTTTTAATTTCTTGTTTCATAAATCATGTTAGTTAGCATGCATTTTTTTTTTTTTTTCTCCACATCCTTCCATATTTTGTTTTTTTGCCTAACATTTTTTATTACATATTGCGTCACTAACCATTTTGTGTTTCATGCCTATTGAAAGCTCCAATTCATCCCCATTCTCTAAGTTTAGGTTCCATTCAATTTCTCAATATTTAGGTAGTTTTACTTCCTTTAAATTCTTGCAAGACTATAGCATGTAAAATAGGACCCGATGTAAAAACTATGGACTATGGTGATGTACACCGACACATGCACCGACACACGCACACACGTTGTATGTTTATCGCTAGGTGTATGTTTAGGATACGCGGTACTTAGAGAAAATCAACCTTTTGAAAAACAACCAACTTCCATCACTTCAAATCTTTTTTCAAGCAAACCTTGGAGTCAAAACTCCAAGAGATTTTCCTTTTGTTTTCTTAATCAAAAATCAAAATAAACACTAACTTCCAACTTTAACTATTTTTTGTAAATAAATTGGACTAACCTCACTTGTTTTCGATTCTAATGCCTACACGGCCCCTCATCTCTTTCTTCAAAAACCATTTAAAAACTAAAAAGAACAAAACTCACAAAAACATTTTTTGAAAGAGAACTACATGGAATTTTGATCCCTTAAAAGGGTATGTAGGCAAGAGACTCACATCTCTCCAAGTCCAATAAAATAAAATCCCATCTTCTCCCTCTCATTCTTAAAACCAATCATTTTTTCACAAATAACGATAAAAGCAACGCGTAAACGTAAAGCATAGAAAACGGTTCCTATAGGATACTATAGTCACCGCGGGTGCCTAACACCTTCCCGCGATGAAATCAGCCCCGAACTTAGGATTTCTAAGGTTTTCTCGATTTTACCTCCCCCAAAAAAAAATAGAGACATCAATGATCGAAAGGTTCAGATCCAATTAATGATTTGACACCCGAAAATCGCGATGACAGAAATGGCGACTTCACTGGGGAATATTAGGGCTACGCCTAGTTTTACACGCTTTATATTTTATGCTTTGCTTTATTGTTATATGTAAAATTTTCTTGTGTACGTGTGGGGTGAGAATATCAAAAGCCCTATACCCGGGCTGAGTGAACTTAAGATTAGGAAGAGATATAATCGACAATCCATTCCGGGGGTTGCCTCGTGCATTGGATTACGCGATCAATCTCACATAGCCGAGGCATTTTGGAGGTGATGTTGTCGGCGTGTGTTGTCATGCTTAGGCACTTTACTTCCAATTGACCGATGAAGGCTATGGACCGTAGTTACCAAACCCATCCTTGGCCTTTCTTAGGACGTAGTGCGGTGGCTAAACCGAGCGTTGCCTCGAAATTTAGTCGTCACGCGATACTACACCCAAACTAAACCTTCTTACGAATAATCATGGACAAACGTTGCTTCGTACTACCATGATATACGCAAGAGAGGTTGTGGTTTGGGAACTTTGTAGAACCTTGGTCACTATTATCCAAAGCCTTAGTTTCACCGGACACCGTGTCCACTTGTTACTTTAGCCCACCGTGCTTTCTTTGTTAAGTAAAACCATGCATACATGCATTCATGCATAAATTTTCTACATGCATTTATCAAAGGGTATAGACAAACTAAAATTCTTTGCAAATATGACCAGGCATGAAGAGGACTAAGTCCTACAAGTTCAAGGAAGTCGATCCCACTTCCTTTTGCTTAACATTTCAAAACGATTTGTCTTGACAGCTTTCTAATTCCATCATCTTGCTAAGTGTTTGCAAAGTTTATAGTTTGTCTAAAACCCTTTGATAATAAAAAGAGTCATTTTTGCATCTGCATTTATACATATCATGCATCATATGCATCATTCATCAGTCGCAAAAAACTTCCAAGTGCTCATTGTCTCCTGGTTCTTCTGCCGCAGTTTGAAAAATGGCTCGTGCTCAGTGGGTCCGGGCCCGTGTTTGTTGTACCAGGAGGCATTGCAAAGAACTGGAATGTTATCAATCTCCCTGTGTCTGTGCATGATTCTAATTAATATGTCTTGCTGTTTAGGCTTTCTTTTCAAAATAATGATCCTTCCGTCTTGCCCGAGGCAGAAGTGACCTTTTTGTAAAGGGCATGTTTGTTCCGACATCACCATTATCAATAAAAAACGTCGTTTCTTTCACGACTCTTTTTTCTTTCTTTAATGCTTTTCCCTTGGAAATAATGGTAATGCCTGAAAAAACCAAAACATCTGTATTTTCTTATTAATTTCAAAGATCTGCATGAAAACTATTTTCTAAAAAAAAATCATCCAATCATGTCACGCAGATCGAACCAAAATAAACCCGTTGAACACGGTAACTCTATGCTTCTCCAAACTGTTGAATCCCCGGTATTCGAGACCGAAGATTAGGATAGTGATGATATACCAGATGAGATTGCCCGATTGCTTGAGCAAGAGGAGAAAACCATTCGGCCCCATCAGGAGGAGATCGAGCTAATCAACCTGGGTACTGAGGATAACAAAAGAGAGATCAAAGTCGGTGCCGCCTTGGAGGAGGGGGTCAAGAAAAGGATCTTCCAACTTCTCCGGGAGTACTCAGACATTTTCGCATGGTCGTATGAAGACATGCCAGGTTTGGATCCTCAGATTGTGGAACATCGGATACCGACAAAGCCAGACTGTCCTCCTGTCAGGCAAAAGTTGAGACGGACTCGGCCGGACATGGCTCTGAAGATCAAAGCGGAAGTGCAGAAACAGATCGATGCGGGCTTTCTCATGACAGTTGAATATCCTGAATGGGTTGCTAACATCGTACCAGTGCCGAAGAAAGATGGTAAGGTTCGGATGTGTGTTGACTACAGAGATTTGAACAGAGCAAGCTTGAAGGACAATTTCCCACTGCCTCACATCGACGTGCTTGTTGACAATACTGCCCAGTGCAAGGTGTTCTCCTTCATGGACGGTTTTTCTGACTACAACCAAATCAAAATGTCACCCAAGGACAGGGAGAAGACGTCGTTCATCACTCCGTGGGGGACTTTCTGCTGTAAAGCAATGCCGTTCGGTCTAATAAATGCTGGTGCTACCTACCAAAGGGGGATGACCACTTTGTTCCATGACATGATTCACAAGGAGGTTGAGGTGTATGTAGATGACATGATTGTCAAATCAAGCGATGAAGAACGACACGTGGAGTATTTGGCAAAGATGTTTGAAAGGTTGAGGAAGTACAAGCTCCGGCTGAACCCAAACAAGTGTACATTCGGTGTTAGGTCTGGGAAGTTGCTAGGCTTCATTGTCAGCCAAAAGGGCATTGAAGTAGATCCAGACAAAGTCCGGGCCATCCGCGAGATGCCGGCCCCGCAAACTGAGAAGCAGGTCAGAGGGTTCCTCGGGCGTTTGAACTACATTTCCAGATTTATATCCCACATGACTGCGACCTGCGGGCCGATTTTCAAGTTGCTTAGGAAGAATCAACCGGTGGTATGGAATGATGAGTGCCAAGAAGCCTTCGACAACATCAAGAGTTATTTGCTAGAGCCTCCTATCCTCGTTCCGCCCGTGGAAGGAAGGCCATTGATCATGTATTTGTCGGTATTGGATGAGTCTATGGGATGTGTGCTCGGTCAGCAAGATGAGACTGGAAAGAAAGAGCATGCAATCTACTATTTGAGCAAGAAATTCACCGATTGCGAGACTCGGTATACAATGCTTGAGAAGACCTGTTGTGCCTTGGCCTGGGCCGCCAAACGCCTGCGTCATTACTTGATAAATCATACGACTTGGTTGATATCCCGCATGGATCCAATCAAGTACATCTTTGAGAAACCGGCTGTTACTGGAAAAATCGCACGTTGGCAAATGTTACTGTCAGAGTATGATATTGTGTTTAAAGCTCAGAAAGCCATTAGAGGGAGTATTCTGGCTGACCATCTGGCTTGCCAACCACTTGATGATTATCAACCATTGAAGTTCGATTTCCCCGACGAAGAGGTCATGTTTTTAAAATCAAGAGATTGTGAAGAACCGCTAATCGGTGAAGGTCCGGACCCCGATAGCAAGTGGGGATTGGTCTTTGATGGTGCTGTTAATGCCTATGGCCGAGGAATTGGCGCAGTGATTGTGGCTCCGCAGGGGCATCACATCCCTTTCACAGCCCGGATTGTGTTTGAATGCACTAACAATGTGGCCGAGTATGAAGCATGCATCCTGGGAATTGAAGAAGTCATTGATATGAGAATTAAGCGTCTGGACATCTATGGAGACTCTGCATTAGTCATCAACCAGATAAAAGGAGAATGGGAAACCCATCATGCTAATTTGATCCCTTACCGGGATTATGCAAGGCGTCTGTTGACGTATTTCACAAAGGTCGAGTTGCACCATATCCCCCGAGAGGAGAACCAAATGGCTGATGCTCTTGCTACCTTATCTTCTATGCTTCAAGTGAACCATTGGAATCATGTGCCGATGATCAAAGTACAACGCCTAGATCGGCCCGCTCATGTGTTTACTGTCAGTGATGCAATTGTACAGACAGAATCAGGCGGAGTCGACAGTAAACCCTGGTATTATGATATCAAACAATTTCTGCAAAGCCGTGAGTATCCTCCAGGTGCTTCCAACAAAGACAAGAAGACGCTGCGCAGGTTGGCTAGCAGGTTCCTGCTGGATGGTGATGTCCTGTACAAAAGGAATTTCGATATGGTGTTATTAAGATGTGTTGACGAAGGTGAAGCAGAACGGCTAATGCACGATGTGCACGATGGCACCTTTGGGACCCACGCATCGGGGCACGTTATGTCTAGAAAGCTGGTGAGAGCTGGTTACTATTGGATTACCATGGAGCGCGATTGCTATCAATACGCCAGGAAGTGCCACAAATGTCAAGTATATGCTGATAAGATCCATGTGCCTCCGCACGCTCTTAATGTTATGTCTTCTCCGTGGCCTTTCTCTATGTGGGGCATTGATATGATCGGAAGAATTGAGCCGAAAGCTTCAAACGGTCATCGTTTCATTCTGGTAGCAATCGATTATTTCACCAAATGGGTCGAAGCTGCATCATATGCCAATGTAACCAAGCAAGTGGTGGTTAAATTCATCAAGAACAATATCATCTGTCGGTATGGTGTCCCTAGCAAGATCATCACTGACAACGGTACCAACTTGAACAATGACATGGTGCAGGCCTTATGCGAGAAATTCAAGATTGAACACCACAATTCTTCTCCTTACAGACCTCAGATGAATGGTGCAGTCGAGGCCGCCAATAAGAACATCAAGAAGATTGTGCAGAAGATGGTGACAACATACAAAGACTGGCATGAGATGTTACCTTATGCTCTACATGGCTACCGCACTACAGTTCGTAGTTCAACCGGAGCAACGCCTTTTTCTCTGGTGTACGGCATGGAAGCAGTCCTTCCATTGGAAGTGGAGATTCCATCTCTCCGTGTGATTATGGAAGCAAAGTTGTCTGAGGCTGAATGGTGCCAGAGTCGGTACGACCAGTTGAATTTGATTGAGGAAAGACGACTGGATGCCATGGCTCACGGTCAGATGTACCAAGCAAGGATGAAAAATGCTTTTGACAAGAAAGTCCGTCCTCGGGTGTTCAAAGAGGGTGAACTTGTGTTGAAAAGAAGAATGAGTCAGCAACCCGATCCAAGGGGCAAATGGACGCCTAACTATGAGGGACCTTATGTTGTCAAGAAGGCTTTCTCTGGCGGTGCTTTGATCCTCACACACATGGATGGTGTAGAACTTCCGAATCCTGTGAATGCCGATATAGTCAAAAAATACTTTGTCTAGATATGAAAAGAACAGCGTGGTAGGTCGAAAACCCGAAAGGGCGGCCTAGGCAAAAATGCGCTTCCCGGTGGATCGAAAACCCGAAAGGGCGGTCCAGGCAAAATAAGGGACAAGAAACAAAATGTAAAAGCTCGCTGAGATTACATGTAACTCAGGCAAAAATGAGCGTCTCGATGAGCCGAAAACCCGAAAGGGCGGTTCATGCAAGAATGAGATTGAAATAAAAGACAATTGACTATATCTGGCAAATTACTATTCCCCTTGGGATCTTTGCAATTGATGTTTGGCTGTTCTCATCCGAGGTTCCGACGCCTGTGGATTCAAGAGTTTCAGATACCATAGCAGTTACTGTGTTCAATGTACCACCAACCAATAAAATTACCATTTTCCAAGATTTGTAAATCTGTGGAGTCACGCTTTTGGCCGACCACCACCCTTATACATCAATTTGAGCCTATGCTTTTGTTTGGCACTCATTTTCTATTCTATTTTCAAAGCTTTATACAAAAAGATTTCTTCTATGTTAATAATGATGCAGGTCTGGAATAAACATTCTGAAAACTGAAAACCTTTTGAAATTTTGAAAACAAGCCTGAACAGCTAGGTACATTCAAATGAACATGCATGAACAAAGGTACATTGATATCAGTTCCAATTCAAGTTGCTAGCAAGCCTTCCCTCTAGTGACGGTCTGTGGTCAATGGCAAGAATGAAAAAACAGAATGAAAAGCATGAAAATATAAATATGCTCGCTAAGTTGAAAACCCGAAGGGGCGGCTTAGGCAAAAATGAGCACCCCGATGGATTGACAACCTTCAAAGGCAATTCAGGCAAGAACAGGGGAAAAAAAAAAAAAAAAACTATTCCCCGATGGGTCGAAAACCCGAAAGGGCGATCCAGGCAAAAATGGGATGATGAAAGAAAGAATGAAAAATGAAAAAAAACAAGCATGCAAAGGCATTGACCACAGATGCGACGTCCAAAGCACTTACGTGACTGTTCCAACAAGCAGCAA